>OZ022246.1:19868784-20008784 GCA_963978895.1 Erpobdella octoculata
CGAGATGGTAAACGGTGTGATAAGATGGTACATGGTAAGACATTTTGATTGTAAATGTGTGACAAGATGGTACATGGTGTGAGAGTGCTGATGTAGATCATGTGAAGGTGTTTGTTATGGTGAGTCGAGAAATGGTGAAATGTGTTCCTGTTAAAATTATTGAAGACATAACAGTAAAATTTGTTTAGTCTACTAAAGTTATCAATACAACAGTTTAAAAACAGCGATTAGTTTTAAAAAAATTAAAATTTTAAAAATGTAAACAAGTAAAGAAAAAAACACTTGATTTAAAAATACGAAAAATGTTTAAATTAGGTTGTTTTTTAATTGAATCATGTATTGTCGTCCAATATAAAGCTATGCTAAAAGTTTCAACTTCCTAGCTAGTCAAAAAGCTGGTTAAAGTTTACTTGCAAAATTTGCGTACAGAGAAAGCCACACACACACAAACAGAAATTGTAACCTAAATGAAAGTTTTAATATTTTGAAGTTTAATGCACCTGATAATTATTGCCAACATTGTCGTAACAATATTGAAAAAAAATTATTTCTAAATTTAAAGTTATTTTTAAATGATTAATATCAAAAGGAATTTGATTAAAATTGTTATTCGTAATAATAAATTTTTTCTAGATTTTTTATATTTATTTGAGAAAGAGCTTTATGGCATGTGGAAAATCATGGATGACTTACAATCTTCTAAATTGTAAGAACCCGTTTGTGACACATGAGTGGCACCATTCATTCATCCATTCATAAATTCATGCATTTCTTTAATAACACGTTTTTATCTAAATAATTTTTTTCACTTATACAATTACAAATAATTGCGTTGAAAAATTTTAGACAATTTAAAGTTATTTCAAGGCTTGAAATATTTCAATTCCAGTAAATTAACAAGTTATGCTAAACATTTTAAGTATTTCATGTTAAAAACAACATTTTATTATTTTTTAATAATTGAATAATAACAAAAAAGTCTATAAACAGAAAAATTTTTTTTTAATTAATCTGTAAAGATAATTGTTTTAGTTTTATAATGTACATATTACTAACTTGAAAGTTTTTGAGTTATAAAATAGTGTTGAATTTTGTTTAGTATCAACTTCCCAGATTTAGAAAATTAGTTTAATGACCTCCTTTGGGGAAAACAAAGTCCTAAAACGTTCAACAGTTCTTTGTATTTAATTTAAGTATTTATGCTGCGGAAAATTAAAAAAAAAAGATTTTTGAAACTTTTTTTATGACAAAAATTAATTATTTAAAAAGGAATCAGAAGCACTGGAGACATAAAAATATTGCGCAGAAAATGTCTTTCAAATATCAGTATTTAAATAATTTATATTTAGCGATTTTCGTGGAAGTAAAAATGCTAAAAACTAAAAGTTAAATTTTTTATATCATTTTGAGGTTTTTGTACTTTTGAAAATTTTCTATATTTTTTAAGGTTTTTTATATTTTTACGTTTCAAAAATAAAATCATCTTTTTCAATTTATTTTCAACACTGTTCTACATACGTCTGTTATAATTACCAGTTAAAATAAAAATAAAACGTTTAAATTACAGCAAAACAATAATTAGAATATTTAAACTTTATAGTATAATTTTTCTAAAATGCAAAAATATTAAATACAACACTATTTCTAATAACTTATGCAATTCTATCAACTGAAAAAAAAAACTTAATCGCCTATAAATACAAAAGGAATTAAAAAAATTTCCAAGACAAACAAACAAACGGGAAAATTTTCAGTAGATTTGATAAATAAAATGAGAAAAAACTAAAACAAATTATTTGTAAACATTTTTGATTATATATATATAAATATATATATATATATATATATATATATATATATATATATATATATATATATATATATATATATATATATATATATATATATATATATATATATATATATATATATATATATATATATATATATATATATATATATATATATATATATATATATATATATAAATATATATATTTAAATACTTATATAAAAATTATGCAAATTATATAACCATTTAAATGAATTCAAACCTAATTTCTAAAAATAAAACTCAAAATAATAATTTTCAATTTAGTTATCCAATCATTTTGATTTTCTCAACAATGCTAATGGAGTTTTCCATTAAACAATTTAGATGTCAGTTAAAATTTATGAAATTTTGTTTTTATAACACGTAATGGCTTGTCATTATCAAAAACCCAATATGTTATTTTTACCAAATTTATTTGCATTTATTAATATATAATATATCACAAATAAAAACTGAATAATAGCTTGTTACATTTATAATAAATAATTTTTCTGACACTTTAAGAACAGAAGAAAATAAATCACGGTATTTTAAATAATTAATTAAATTAAATTTAAATGCTTATTTTTCTACAGCACAGAAACCGCCAAAGAACTGTACAGCGAGCTGATCAACGAATACAAACTTGGACAAGATCAACTCTTTGAACTTACTGGTTTCCTCTGTGCCAGTCTCATTGCAAAGGTGAATAAATAAATATTTATAACTTTCAATGTAAAGGCAAGACACAGAGACTTACGAACACACATATATAAAAATGTACATATTTTTTATACATTTATATATATATTATTTAAATAACTACAAACGTTTTTTATTAAACATCACAGTTCACGTAATTTAATTGGACAAAAAAATATGTATGTATGTATGTATGTATGTATGTATGTATGTATGTATGTATGTATGTATGTATGTATGTATGTATGTATGTATGTATGTATGTATGTATGTATGTATGTATGTATGTATGTATGTATGTATGTATGTATGTATGTATGTATGTATGTATGTATGTATGTATGTATGTATGTATGTATGTATGTATGTATGTATGTATGTATGTATGTATGTATGTATGTATGTATGTATGTATGTATGTATGTATGTATGTATGTATGTATGTATGTATGTATGTATGTATGTATGTATGTGTGTATGAGTGTATGTGTGTATGTGTGTATGTGTGTATGTGTGTATGTGTGTATGTGTGTATGTGTGTATGTGTGTATGTGTGTATGTGTGTATGTGTGTATGTGTGTATGTGTGTATGTGTGTATGTGTGTATGTGTGTATGTGTGTATGTGTGTATGTGTGTATGTGTGTATGTGTGTATGTGTGTATGTGTGTATGTGTGTATGTGTGTATGTGTGTATGTGTGTATGTGTGTATGTGTGTATGTGTGTATGTGTGTATGTGTGTATGTGTGTATGTGTGTATGTGTGTATGTGTGTATGTGTGTATGTGTGTATGTGTGTATGTGTGTATGTGTGTATGTGTGTATGTGTGTATGTGTGTATGTGTGTATGTGTGTATGTGTGTATGTGTGTATGTGTGTATGTGTGTATGTGTGTATGTGTGTATGTGTGTATGTGTGTATGTGTGTATGTGTGTATGTGTGTATGTGTGTATGTGTGTATGTGTGTATGTGTGTATGTGTGTATGTGTGTATGTGTGTATGTGTGTATGTGTGTATGTGTGTATGTGTGTATGTGTGTATGTGTGTATGTGTGTATGTGTGTATGTGTGTATGTGTGTATGTGTGTATGTGTGTATGTGTGTATGTGTGTATGTGTGTATGTGTGTATGTGTGTATGTGTGTATGTGTGTATGTGTGTATGTGTGTATGTGTGTATGTGTGTATGTGTGTATGTGTGTATGTGTGTATGTGTGTATGTGTGTATGTGTGTATGTGTGTATGTGTGTATGTGTGTATGTGTGTATGTGTGTATGTGTGTATGTGTGTATGTGTGTATGTGTGTATGTGTGTATGTGTGTATGTGTGTATGTGTGTGTGTGTGTGTGTGTGTATGTGTGTATGTATGTATGTATGTATGTATGTATGTATGTATGTATGTATGTATGTATGTATGTATGTATGTATGTATGTATGTATGTATGTATGTATGTATGTATGTATGTATGTATGTATGTATGTATGTATGTATGTATGTATGTATGTATGTATGTATGTATGTATGTATGTATGTATGTATGTATGTATGTATGTATGTATGTATGTATGTATGTATGTATGTATGTATGTATGTACGTATGTATGTATGTATGTATGTATGTATGTATGTACATATGTATGTATGTATGTATGTATGGCATCCATAGAGAGAGGGAGAAGGAGAAAGGAAGAAGTAGTTAGTTATGATTTTGCATCATAAAACTATGAATAATATGTATGTCCCGGCCAAAAACAAACTAACGAAGAATACGGCGTTTTACTAGAAGGGACCGAGGTGATGGTTTGTCGCAGGGAAGGACTTTCACAATGGCAGTTAATAAGCCACAATTCCAGGAAGTAAGATGGATGGTGAAGTAGAGAAACAGGGACAACGGGATTTTTGGCGGGGAAATATCATAGTCCCTGGTGACGAAATCTTAATACAAAGTACAGATTCACTAAATTTTATGGGACGTTTGGATTTGTGGTCGATAGAGGGCACAGGAGCAACATCAGGTGGATGGAAAGGCAAACGAAAACTGTATGGAGTTTGATTGGCGGGGATCGTGGTGATGTTCCGACACTATGGTAGTTGTAAACCTCAATTCCATAAAGTAAAAACGATGATGAAGTGGATATGGTAATTCTTAGAAATGTTATATTTATGCGAGTATTTGTTTGTGTTGTCTGACAAAAGGCAGAAAAAAACATCTGGCGAAAGAATAAATTTCTTGCTTGAACAAAAATTGAGCTGATTACAAAACGAAAAATTTTAAAAAACTGTTTATTTTTTACATCTGACAAAAAACTGCAAATTTAAAATGAGTTGTGTTTGATCTGCGTGCCTTCGTTGCGAGAGTTTTGTATATTTTGATTTAAGGTGTTTTCTGTGGTACACCGAGAAGCATTGTGTCATGATGTGAAGTAGATGTCACATCATAAGATCTGTCGCCATGCAAGATTGCTTTTTATTTATTTCAACTAGTAATTTTTCTAGCTCTTTTTTCTTTTTTTATTTCTTTCTATTTTTTCTCTTCTGTTTTTTTTCTGTTTTCATTTTTTTTCCTTAACTCTTTTTGTTTTGTTTTTTTCTTTTTCAAGTTTTTTATTTTCTCTTTTTTTTCTGTGGTTCATCATTCATGCACTGCCACAATTATCTTAATTCAAATCAAGATTTAATCGGTGCACTGTTTTTTGGATTCAAGAAATTATGAGATTTATTTTAATTTTATTTTCATGCACTAACGTTAAAATTTGAGTTCATTTATATTAATATTACGTTTAGTTTTATATCAAATTTAATGTTAATGGTTAATGGTTTATATTATTTGCATATTGTAAGTTTTTTTACTACAAAATACTTCTAGTTTATCAAATAAAATTAGTTAAAAAATACTGACGGTTTTATTGTTTTCAATACAAGAAATCGACTGTCTTGCCTGTCTTGTCAATTTAAATCATTTTTTAAGCACCACACACACCCACATACACACGCTCACCCACCCACACACATACACACACTCACAAACATACACATACACACATACCCACACACACATACACACGCATACCCACACACACACACATACACAAACATGTACATACACACACACACACACACACACACTTTCAGACACATGCCCGTGCATGCACGACTTTAAAAAAACCTTTGCAAGAGAAAATATATGTATAGCATACATTCAAAGTATAAAGAAAGTAAATTATTCACAATTCATCTTAATGCTTTTTATCCAATGAAACAAAATAAAGTGCAAATCGTTAAGGGAAATTAAAGTAATCACGCCAACATTCATACAAACACAAGAAAATAAAGTAATTTTACATACATTATTATTCCTAAGTCTGTTTTAATTTAATTATATTTTTTTAAATTCACAATTTTTTAGTAATAATCTTGTTTCTAGGTTATTTTTTATTTGGTCCTAATAACTATAAATCACTGAAATATTAAATTTTTATTTGCAAATCAATGATTGATTTTTACAAATGTAATGTTTTTGTTTATCAATAAATAAAAAAGAGAAACAAATAATTACATTTTATATAGCAGAACTAGTTTTGCAGCCGGCAAAGCGTTGGCTGATTCATGGGAGCGTTAAAAATCCTGTTTTCGCGGACTTAACTACTACCTTCACCAGACGTCCATACTGCATAAAAATATATTAAAAGTAATAAATATAGTAACTGCTAGTCAGCAACATGCTGACTAGCGTTACAAATGCGAATCTTTGAAGACACGTTCAGTTCAACTTGCGGTTTAAATTCAACTTAGCGCTACTTTTCAGGATATTCAGTTTTTATCTCGCTCACAAAATAAATAATCAAAATTCTTATAAACAAAAGCTAACAATTGTTTGAAAAATATTTCCAAGGAAGATATTCAATTATGAACATTTTTATCAGTTTTCTGCAACAGCTTTTGCCTTAAAAGTGTTATTCGTCACTGTTTCATGTTTCCTGTTTTTTTAAATTATTTCCTGGATTTTATTTTTTACTGTTTCACCTATAGGTATAGCAAAAACTGATTTTCTAATAAATGATGTCGCACAATGGTTTTTGTGGTCTTAGTTGAAAAACTGAAACATTACTATATATGATAACCGCTGTATTACCAAGTTTTTTTAAATTTTTTTTAACGAAGTTAATAAAAAAACCTAACTAGCAATAAACATTTTTTTCACAAAAAATTAAAAAAAACATTCAACTCACCCACTATTTTTTAAAAAAGATTTAAAATAAAATTCTTAATATGGTTGTTCATCATTTATGAAATATTTCATAATTTTGATTTTTTTTTATTTTTAATTATTTATTTTGTTGTTTTATAGCTCGTATAACGTGCACATGGTTGCCTAGTAATGGGAGCCATATTAATGCTTTATAAATACATTATTAAAGATGATAAGGAAAAAAAATTAAAACTTTGTTATGCCAAAATGTAATCAGATCAAAATCATGTCTAAAACTTGTAAAAATGTGTCTAAGCAGATCAAGATTATGTCTAAAACTATAATCAGATAAAAATTACGTCTAAAACTGTAATCATATAAAATTATGTCTATATTTTTTAATTTGGCAGTTTTTTCTCTAAAAATTATTTTTTAATGATGATTAGTCTATAAAATATAAAAACAATAACCCCAGCTTTTTAAATACTTTGTTTGTGAAATATTTGAAAAGGGAAAATATACGAAAATTTCAAATCAATATGGAAAATATAACATTTTTATCAAAAATCTTAGACTTAAATTATTAATTATTGTTTTTTAGATGAATTTAAAATTTATAGTTTATATCTCTAAAATATTTTAATGTTTGACAATTTTAAAAATTTTAATTATATTTTTGCTTATCTTAATTTATCTTAACTTTTCCAATTAATCTGAAAATATATAAAATGGCATTGTCATTAACCCTAGATTTTAGTTTGATTGGAGGACGTAAAGTATGCTTCAAAGGGTACACAAACACATGGTTCAAGAGTTCAAGCAAGGAAACAAACACAGATACAAAGGATTTTAATAGAATTTTAACTACCAAATATTTGGTCTGCAGTAGTAGTTTTTACATTCCTGCTATTATGGGTTTTTAATTATAATGATGGTATTGATGATGATGATGATGATGATGATGGTAAGTAGGTTGAAATCTTTTTAAACAAAATTTTACAATAACGACTATTGGGATTTAACGTCACACTGAGATATTTATGACTGCAAACTTCTAAATTTAAAACTCTAAATCCTGATGAGATTATAGCGAATACTTTTTTGCAAAACTATTTTTTTACATAATATTCTTGAAAACGTTTGGTTGAGTGTTTTCAGAAAATTTGGGTAACATTTTAATGGTTTAATGTATTGACTTTTCAACAACGGTTCAAGAAGCTGCTGTTGATTTCTGGTTAGAACCGTAAGTACTTTTATCTATATAATGGACGAGTCAGTTACAATTATATAAATAATATACATGTTGTAAGACCATAAAACAAGGACAAGAGAAGGTTGACCTCGTCAAATCTTAAACAATTCTGAAAAAACTAGGCGATTACGTTTGAAATGAGTTTGTGAGTGATGTAGGTGAAAATTTCTGCAAGCTGCACAGTTCTTCATTCTTCAGCATGCAATTTTTTTTAAACAGATTAAACGTTTTATTTAATCTTTGCTAAAGTTTTATTTGTCTTTAAATGTTTACTATAAACATTATTACACCTTGGTGTATCTCTCAGACTAAGCTCTTCTTTTTTGTCAGAATTTATTTTGCAGTTATCCATATAGGTTTAAGTTTTTATTTATTTATTTATTTATTTATTTATTTATTTATTACAACTTGAACAGAGGGACCCAATGGGCCACTGAAACTGTTCAAACAGAATACAGTTAAGTGAAACGTAATCAGAAATAAAGAAAAAAGAAAACGTCAAGTCATACAGTTTAAACAAAATGCAATCAAAATAACCAGTTCGTTGGGACAACGTGTCATAAAAAAATCTCAGAAAAAAACCTGGTATTAGCACTAAATTTAGCATAAAATTATTTATTTTTAATTAAAAACGAGCTAATTTGAATTTCACCATATGAAAGCATAATAGATTATTTAGTTATCGTCTCACATCTTGTTTGTCTTGATTAAAGTAACAGGAATTTTTGTAGATGTTAAAGTGTGATAGAATACCAACTGAATCTTAGAAACAAAATTAGTAAATCCGTTTTTAACAGTTGTCGTAATGGCGGTAACCAGACAAAAACGTGGTAACGTCAAAACTGGCGCACGTTTTGCGCCATCGAAGACTTTGCATTTTATGCACAAGATTTTTTGTGAAAAACAAAATAAATTTGGTACAGAAAAACAGTCTCTTATAAAATTAAATTTCGGTTAGTACCAGTCTAGGAAATGGCATACATTTTTAATGAACTTCTAACACACATGCATCGATCGAAGCCTCTGGCGACTGGATGATTATGTAATGAAAGTTCTTAAAATGATTATATGTATTTAATTCTCTCTACTTTTAGGCTGGATTTGTTTTTTTAAAATGTTTATAGGAAATAAATTTTATTTTAAATATTTTAAAATGTGTGAAGTTATTTATTGAATATTTTATGAAAATTTACACAAAAATTGAATATTGACTGAAGAGAAAAGTTATCAAACTAGTTTCGTTTGGTAAAAAAACAGGTTACCTAAAGTTAAGAAATTAAATTTTTTGCATATTTAAGTAGCTTTATGTACTGTTTATTTATGTATAGTTATATCTGAATTTTTAATGTTCTATCATCAGATTTCTTTTTGATCTGTTTTACCTGTAGACTTGCAGAACTCTGTGTCACAATATCTATTAATAGCTTGGTCTTTCTATTTGTAGATATTGGTCTGCATTTTTAATCTCAGTTTCTATTTTATTCGCTTTTTTATAAATTGTTTTTATTTATTTCTTAGTTCACTTTTTTGTTGTTTTATTAGTTGTGCTTTTAAAATTAGCTACTAATGCTTTTGAAAATTCATCTCAACTAGCTGAAATTTTAGTTCTATTGTATGCTTTCTTATGTATATCCAGCTATTTACGTTATTTTAAAAACCAATATTTGTCCATTTGGTAACAATAATATTTTGATCATAAAATTCTAAAACCTTTACACATGTTTGTATTTTTTAACTGTTTACTTTGAGAAGTAAGTGACTTAGAAAAGGAAATAGAGTAAGCAAAAGTGGGGCGGCTTAGCTTAACATGGAGATTCCTAAAGCTGAATTGAAAGCCGAAATTTAAACAAATTAAAAGAAAAAGTTGACGAAAATTTCAATTTCAGTTTTGATTTAGGTTCTGCGAGCTTTATGTGATGTGCTGAATAGTTCAACTTTTTCTCAGGAGGAAGTTTTGTGCATAGCCGGCGGCTCAGTGGATATTCGTTTAAACCAATGAGTGGGTCCAGTTTGATAAGGGTTCATGCACAATCTGAAATAAAAAAAACCTTATTAACAATTGAAATAATCTTAGTATACATTTCTGAACAATAATACGTGTTTCACTAATTAGAAACACATACAATCTCTGTCTAATCGAAAGTGCTTCTTATGTATAAATGTTTATCCGATTAGAGAAATATGCATATTTTTTTCTTAATAATATAAATGCTATTATTTTACTAAGTTATATTTTTTACGAATGGCTGATTAGCTAAGTTACATTATAGCTCGATTTTATCATAAAAAAAGTTTGTGGCATTGAAATAAAATGTTGCTTTTTGTATTTGTAAACAGCGACAAAACGATTCGATTGTTACTAGACCACACATGTCCAAGCAGAACATCACTACATAACCATCGACAGCAACATTGTAAACAATAAAATATTGCCAATAAAAGCAGGATATTATCAAATAAATTCTTTTTCAGGCATATCCAAAGTCAACTTTGCCGAAAGATAGGGGGTCTATTCTTGTGTGTTGTGGACCGGGAAGGAATGGGGCTGAGGGACTGGTGTGCGCCCGTCACTTGAAACTTTTTGTGAGTTTTTTTTGTTTGATTTTGCAAACGTTTTTATGTTTCATTTTCAGAATGAAATGTGCTAATAGACATTCATAAATAAGCACTAAAATGCGATGTTCTTCTTTATTAACAAAATATAAATGAGAACGTCCACGCTCGTTTCAATCAAATTCAGTTGAGTAGAGTTGAGTTTAAATGTATTTATTGCTCAATTGAAATTAACAATGGTTATACCAATAATACTAAAATTTAATTTTTAAAAATTATGAATAATATATTTATAACAACCCTAACACAAACACTCGACCAGGGATACAAGCCAACAGTATTCTATCCGAAACCGGCAGCGGGTGGTGTGAACCAGTCCCTCACTGAACAATGCGACAGGCATGGTCTTCCATTCCTTTATTATCTCCCGTCAGAACCTCAACTCATCGCTGACTCTTACAATGCTGTCATCGATGCAATTTACGGCTTCAACTTCGAAGGACCGACCACGAGCGAGTTCAATCATATCATACAGACACTTATTAAGACAAAACTGCCCATCATTAGTATCAATCTGCCGTCAGGTAATAATGACGATGAATGCTGGTGGTAGTGCTGAGGTGGTAATGATGAGAAGAAGAATACTGATGATCAGGGATGATGATAATGATGATGGTGATGTCAATGGAAATGGATGGCGATGGCGATAATAGTGGTGCTTGTAATAGTGCCGTTGTTGGTGCTGTTGCTTATGATGATGATGATGATGTGGTGGTGGTGGTGGTGGTGGTGGTGGTGGTGATGATGATGATAATGATGATGATGATGATGATGATGATGATGATGATGATGATGATGATGATGATGATGATGATGATGATGATGATGATGATGATGATGCTGATGATGATGATGATGATGATGATGATGATGCTGATGATGATGACGATGATGATGATGATGATGATGATGATGACGATGATGATGATGATGATGATGATAGTGGTGGTGATGATGATGATGATGATGATGATGATGATGATGATGATGATGATGATGATGATGATACAGATGGTGAATATGATGTTAATGATGACGGTGACAATGATGATGACGATGATAGCGATAATGATAAAGAGTTAAAAGATTGTTCATTATTGTGTTTACAAATATTTCAAATCTCTCTAATAGAAATTAAATTATTTATATAGGCTGGAGTGATGAATATCCATCAACTGATACAGACGAACCATTCATTCAACCAGACACTTTGATCTCTCTTCTCGTACCACTCACCTGTTCCAGATACTTTCGCGGGAAGAACCACTACCTACTGGGCCATCTTCTGCTCCCGCAAGACTTAACCTCAAAATTCGGTCTGACACTGCCGGCTCACAGAGATTCAGAACAGGCTTGCTTCGACATGCTCTCAGTGGCATACGTCCATCAGCAGTGTGGCAGTAAGTCACAGCCCGTTTCAGCCAACAATACTGAAAACGATTCTGCTTCCGGTTAAACTATCATCTCTGGAAGAGGAACATTCGTACATATTTGGCTTCAATTTCATAAACTCATTTGTTTCCACTCTGGCAGAATTTTTTTGTGATTTTGTTACATTGAGCAGCAGTAAATTTTCAACTAATTTTTCGTTCGTTTGCAGTTCTTCTTAAAATTTGTTTTTAAAATATCAATATAGTGCGACACCTGGTGGCGAGCATGTAATATTTAGTTTGACGTAATTAGTAGAAAATGGAGATTGTTTATTTGGGTGTAAACAGTACAAAACTAAACAAAATGTCTTTCGAGCAGCTTCTACGCTAACGGAAAGTTCATAAAAATGTTGGTTTTTTTCGATTTACGTACAAAACTAATCTTAAAAAAACTGTTCTAGTAAAAAGTTAAAAAAAAGTTAACGTTTTGAATTTCAAGCACTCTTTTGTGAAACACCTCAGGGCTCCTTTACAATTACAACGTCGCAGATAAGACTAGCGTATGCAGTGTTTACGTTGCCGCTGGTAGCCCCAAGTGTGCGCTTAAGAAATAAGCACCGTGGTGAACCCCACGTTTATACCCCGTTGTTAAATTATCTGTTAAAAATTGGTGTTTTACTAATCATCAATTATATCTGTTAGGACTCGAGTCTACGCTCTTTGGGTGTGACCAAATATTCTTTGGCAATTTTTATGAATTCGGTTAAAAATGAATTTTGGAATGTTTCAGCTAATTAAGGAAATGTCTGTAGAGGGTGCGGTCGTGCAATGATGACATTAGTTGACTTCTGTGTGTGTCACAACCTTTTAAGCTTCCGCGATGGAATATTGAGACATACTTTGATTCTGGAAAATATAAAATACATTTTTGATCCCATTTTTAAAAAAAAAGTTATGTAAATCTAATTCTACTCTTTTAAAATAAATATTGAAAGTTTTGTCAACTTCAATATTGTTGAAGAAATCACTGCCCTTAAAAGGTCTTGCATATTAGAGTACAGAGAGCTATAAATCATATCTATTATTAATGATTTGAAAAGTTGAAACGTCTGAAATTAGGCGCACCGCCATCAATATTTATAGACCCAAGCACGTTTCTAAATGATGGATTGCCGTATTAGTCAGAGTTAATGTTATATTTTATGAACGCCGTCAATTTATGAATAAAAATGATTTTCGAAGGGTGAATCTAAACGACGAGAAGATAGAATTATTGAAAAAAGGGTACGACGTTGAAGAAGATAAACACAAATGCACAAAATTCTCAAAATACATGATCTTGCTTGCTGATAAAGTTCTTCTGACAGGTAAGTTTAATAAATTCACTGCATCATGCCGATCGATCCAGGCACATTAAATTGCTGCTAAATACATCCGGAATGACTGAGACACCCGCTGTTTAATTAATCTATGCAACCTGGATTTTAATTAAATTCTATCAACTCCGTTGACAAAAAGATTGATCGAAGCAATTGTTGTAAGAAAATGGTGGCTGTCAATGTTTTGTTAGAAAGAAAAAGAAATTAGAAATAATGAATTATTACTTTTTAGATAATAAAATTAAAACAGTAATTTTGATGTTTTATTTATTGCAACAAGTTTTTACAGTTTATCTTGTTGTGTATGCGTTTACAACTTATTATTATCCGGATTATCAACCAGAAGATTACAGGCTACAATTGACAATATGGAATGGGTTTGTTTAGTTGAAAATCAAAATAAAAACAATAGTTTAAAACTCTGAGTGAGTAATATACACTATTTTGCCAACCACAACTTCAGAAAGTGAGCTCAACTCCACTTCTCTCGAATATTTTCATTTCCACCAAATCCTGATAGTACTATTTCTGTGCATTGCTTCGTTTGTTGATAAAAATATTTGATGTTTACAAAATTTTTTGCTTACAACATGCAGAGTAGCTGGAACGTTGTGGTTGCTGGCGGAAGTACACGGCCTGCTGGCATTGCTCATGCCTGGGAAACATTTAAAAACGTTTGATCTAGCATTAACTTTCAGCATAGCTTTATATTTGATGACAATACATGATTCAATTTATAAAAAGAGGAAAAATAGCTATATATATATATATATATATATATATATATATATATATATATATATATATATATATATATATATATATATATGTGTGTGTGTGTGTGTGTATATATAAGTTTGTGTTGAAAAACTTGTTTTTTCCTTCACTTGTTAATTTTTAAATAAACAAGTATGTCACATAATAATATAGCATTAAAGACATGTTTAATAAAACAAGATCTAACCAAAGCATTCACATTCTTAAGTTGACATATTTAAGAGTTGCTTAATTAGCAGTTTAGAATTTTAGATAATTGATTTACATACAGATTATTTGGTATCCGTGAAAATTTAGTTTACAAAAAATTGCAGATACGATTGTGGTGAGAAAACGTTTCTTGTCGGTCTCCGCAAAATACCACTGTTTGTTATTTTTTCAATTCCGAACTTATTTAATGTCAGAAACAACAAGTTGTCGGTTGTTTTCAGTGAGTATTTTGAAGCGAATCAAAACGGTCGTTCAACTCTATAAATTCACTTTTAAACATAATTTCAAAGATTTATAATTGTGGTTTAAAAACACATTATCATGAATGGTTTAACTAACACACAAGAAAACTGTACTTCATTTCAGACTACTTTCAGATAAACAATAGAGCAGAGTATAATATGTTCATAGAATAATCAAATATTTTTAAATAATAAAAAATAAACAAAAAACATGCAAATAAATCAAACGTTACAGGTGTTTGCATGCTCACAGTTGCAGGAAACAATTTTTTGTATTTACTCATCGTTGATGGTAAATGTCTCCAACGGAAAATAAAAGAAAATTCGCAAATAAACGAGGAGGCTGAAAAAGCTAAGAAAAAAAAGAAAAAAGTGGATGAGTCTCTCAATATCCTCGAAAGAAACCGAGAAATTTAAAAATGAAGAAGAAGAAGATGATGAGGATTATTACGATGATGATAATGATGATGTTGATGATAATGATGCTGATGCTGATGAGAATGACATAAAAAAATGTTGACACCATTTTCTGAATGCATCTAAATAGCTGAAGTCTGAATCAAAAAATCAAATATTTGTTTTACTCATAGCTTATAGGACTGCATAGAAACACTTCACCAAGTGTGCTGCAAATTAGGAATTTTTAAATTGTGATTATAGTGTAATGTTGTGAAACTATTTAAAAAAAGATAAAACGGGAAAAATTTGTAAGTTAAAAATTGTGTCTTAACAAAACTACTTTTGTGTAGTTTTCAAACATCTTTTTGTGAAAAAAAAATAAAAATCAATATGTGTTGATAATTTTTTTATTAAAAATCAAAGATAAAAACAACATTCATTTAAAACTTTAAAGGTTTTTTTACCAGCTACTCTATACTTTTGCCTGTGATAATTTACACAAGCATACCATCTCCACATCCACCATCTCTACATCCACCCTCAGCTGTAACAGCCCTTGAAGCCATGTAACAGCCCTTGAAGCCATGTAACAGCCCTTGAAGCCATGTAACAGCCCTTGAAGCCATGTAACAGCCCTTGAAGCCATGTAACAGCCCTTGAAGCCATGTAACAGCCCTTGAAGCCATGTAACAGCCCTTGAAGCCATGTAACAGCCTTTGAAACTTAAAATATAAATTACAACAAAAAATAATCAAAATTTTCTTTAAAAGACATGAATCGTTACTAATGACCACGCATTAAATTACAAACGGAAACGCTCTATATGCTAAACCCCATTACACTTTAAACATTTTTTAAACTTTCTTTTTGTAATGAACCTTTTGGAAATTATTACTTTTTACTTTTTTCATTTCAGTTCAGTTTATTTTCAATATTTTCTTAGGTACAGTATGTCAACAATTATTAGTTATGAAATTCTAAAAAAAATAAGTTTAGACTGTGAACGTAGAAAAGAAAAAAAAAGTTTAAGAAATCTAACAGAGTAGACTTCACTCAGAGAGGAAATAGAGAGGACCATGCCAGAATATCAAGAAATTTATTGTGCTATGAAAGTTTTTATATAACACAACCAAACAGATTTATTAAAATTGAAGTAATCAAGTAACCCCTTCCCCGATCATCAGCAATGTTTTGATTTTTTTAGAAAGGAGCTGCACAACAGTTGTTGTCCCAAAAATGGTCAATGATTTAGAGACCAGTTACTAATCATTGACCATTCTTGGAAGAGAAGGTGACAGTTACGCCATTTAATAAATTAAAACGTATATGGTGATACAAAAGCATGAAAATAATTTATTTAATAGAAACTCAAACTAAAAATGTTTAAGTACATAAAATTGGAATGAAATTTAAGTCAACAGATCCTGCTCTTAGTTTTGGCAGACATCGACGATGGCACTTGAAATGACATCTGATGAAATATTTTCTTCACACATGTTCACCAACTGCCACAACGTTTTTCTGGCATAATTGCTCTAGAAATGTAGCAAAAATATTTAAGCATTTAAAATAAAAATTTTAATAAAAATTTTTTTTAAATTATATTCTACAACCGCTTTTATCTCTTTTGCTTTCTTCTTTTTCCTGCCTTTTCTCTCTTTTCTGTGCTCTCCTTCCCTTGCTTCCTTCCTTTTTAACGTTTTCTTTTTTGCTCACCCTACCGTTCCCGTTCACCCTCCCGCTCTCCCGTTCCCGCTTATTATCCCGCTCCAACTCGCTTTTCCAATCTCGCTCCCACTCGTTCTCCCACTCGTTCTCCCGGTACTCTTCATTTTTTCTTTATCTTAACTTTTGCTCATAAAACGTAAAATAGGTTTGTTAAAACTTGCTTGAAATTTTTTTCAAACTCTGCTAAAGAAACTAAATTTGAATTTACAGACACACAGACATACATACAGACAGACAGTCATTTTTACATATATAAATAAAATAAAATCTACACATTAAAAAATTGGTTAAAAAAATTTGCATTAAATAAAAAGGCGGAAGCTAAAATATAAGGGATTTGTGGAAAAACTTTGTTTTTTACAACTTTCTGTTTTCTATTTCTATCTTTCATACTATTTTTTCTCGCTATATCTGTCGTTTTCTATAAGACCTAGCAGTTAGATGGCATCTTTGTTTAACGTTAAAATGTTTGACAAAAAATGTCTATTAATTAAATTTAAGTTGAAATAAATCTTTTTCAAATGATTATCTAGAAACTGAACATAAAATACAATTTGGAAAACACTTACTTATTTGATCAATTGAATTTAAGTGAAACAAAATTTAAAAACGTCCAATTCCTCAAAATTAAGTAAAAGTGAAAAAACGGAATAGTATGCAATTTACAGTTATCTGGTTTCAAACTTTGATAGTAGCTAAAATTCAGATTATATAAAAACAACAAACCTTGTTTAAATTAAAACAATATTCTTTATATGTTTTCAGTACAGATTTGTAGCAGTCATGAGCTCTTACGACAAACTTTCCCTTGTAAATATCTTCAATTCTGTGGTTGGTTACCGAAATAACTTTCTTCACAATCTTCTTCATGGTTTCTTGTACTTGATCTTTTTCCTTAAAAAACAAATTTATAATATTTATAAATTTTTTAATTGATTTATAGCAATAAACGTTTTGATTAATTAAATAATTTTTACATTAAAATATTCTAATAAACGTTCAACAGATAAGTTGAAATAAATTCAATATTTGTTAATTTGATTCAAATGTTGTTAATAATTTAAAAAAAAATAACTTAAATTAAAAAACACTAACATCAATTATTTTTTTAATTTCATCGGTTATCAATTTTTGTTCTTCAGCACTGTTTGTTGAATCAAGACGTCTATAAAGAATAGCAAGAGGTACATCTTCGGAGGCAACAAGATCATCCTGCTAGTAATTAAAAACAACTAAAAATTAGCATGTTTAAATAATTTTAAATATATTTTATTATATTTTTTAATTTTATAATTTAACTTTTTTTTATTTTGAACCTTTTACAACATCAACAAAAATAAAACAATTCTTACGCGTTTAATTTCCACATGATTCGTGTTTGATGGTTGTACTTTAGCGTTCTTTTCTGACTGAAATTCGTCTAATGTCTCTTTGGTTATTTCCTAAATTTCAATTTTTTTTATATTCTATTTTGAATGTACAAAATTGAACATTTTGTAAATAAAAACTCACATCGGATCCGTATTTTGAGACGTGACTTAACTCAGTTTCATTTTTAGCAATTCTAAACTGTTCGTAGAGTGTCTCTGTTTTTAGATTTGCCTGAGTAAAAATTATTCAAATTCCAAAGCGTTATTTTAAAAAGTAATTTAGCTGTAAAGACGTTTAAATAATAGAAACAAAAAAGATCGGAATTCACTTTTTCCGAGTCCTCCATCCATTTAACACTGAATTGATCACCAAGGTATGTCATCAGTGTGTAATCACAGAAACAAGCGTACGAAGATTCAGTTTCATTGGCCGAAGTTATTCCGTACACTGAAGTTCAAAAATTTATACCAACTAACTATAAATTATCAAATATTTGAGCGATTTGAAAACAACTCAAATAGCATTTCACAATCACTGACGCTAAAATCAGATGTCATGAATTATAACTGATATTTAACATGCTCAATAGTAAAACATTAAAATCTCCTAAATTTTGCAATCTTTAAACATTAAAATTATATCTTATAAGTTTGATAAAAGTTATAAAAAGAAATTCTAGAAAAGATTAACCATTAATATCTTTAGGAAGATCGTGAAGAACTGAACCTGACTCGCAAGCTTCAATATAAAGGACCATCTGTAAAACATTAGATTTAGTTTTATAAAAAAAATCAACTTTGTTTTAATAAAAATAATAAAAAAATCACTTAATTTTAAATTAAAAAAAACTTGCTTGTTTATATTTTTTATCTTGATGCATCTTTTTTAATGTATTCAACAAATCGACTGCATGAAGCTGTAAACAAGTTTGAAATTTACAATTGAACATGTTTTTGATTCAAATTAATTAAAACTATAAAAATTATGAAAAATACCAATAAAACCTTTTTATGTTTAGTTAAAACAAACAATTATAATTTAAAAAATTAAAAACATGCTTTCAAGAAATACTCTAAAATTGAAAAAAAAATCATCACAATATCGTAATGTAAAATTATTATCCTAGCAAATATTGAACTAAAGAATGTTTATATTTCCTATGACGTTGAGTGTTTTCGTCGTCATTATCACCGCGTACATCCTATAGATCATTCCAAGGAATTTCTAGGATATCCGAAGGCATCCGGACAAGTAAGAAATTAAAAAACATATAAAAAATAATTAACTGAATCGAAAAATACTGATAAATGTTTTTTAAGTTCATTTAAAAAATATTGGTACGGAAGTAGTAAAATTGTCATACTTCTTGATCATCTGGAAAGCTCAAGATACCAGCTCCGCCGTGATCAACAAAATTAACAAAGACATGGTCATTGGGACCGCTGAAAATGAAAATAATTTTTTTTTATTCAATTACTGATAGTTAAATACAATGATCATTACAAATTTTTGTATAATATTATATAGTCTTCTACAAAAATCATTTAATAAATTTACAATTCAATTATATAGGATGCCAAAATTAACATAAATAAAATTTATTTGTATTTAAAACTACGATAAATACTCAGATAGCATCACGTTATCTTAAAATCATTGCAAAGTTTAAACCCGACCTTTTAATTACTCTACCATTTCCAATACCAGCCATTGATTTCTCGTCACCTCTTAGAACTGCCAAAAAATTTTCTGGTGTTACATCCTATAACAAAATAAATAATTTTCTGAATTAAAATTATTAAAATAAGCTATAATAACAACTTTTGAAAATAATTACAGGAAAAAAGCCTGTAAAACAAACAACCTTTGAAAAGTTTTATTTCATTAACTGAAAATTGTTTAAAAAATTAAAAACGTCTAAGTAACAAATTTTACTATTTGTTCAGCGCAATAATCAATC
Organism: Erpobdella octoculata; assembly: GCA_963978895.1. NCBI lineage: Eukaryota > Metazoa > Annelida > Clitellata > Hirudinida > Erpobdellidae > Erpobdella > Erpobdella octoculata. The sequence continues at coordinate 19,888,786 of OZ022246.1, forward strand.
ACACTTAAATTTTGTAAAAAAATCGTACTTTTTCTCTATAATCCACTTTAACACCTTCGTATACATTTGGACCATTTGGTTCATTGATGATTTTACCTGGCGTAGGATTACTAGAAAAAAAAACAAAATGGCTAAAAAAAAGATTGATTAAACTGAGAAGAGATTACTGCAACTTTACAGTGCCAAGGCTATGATGTTATTGGCCCCACTACACAGAAACATTAATGGAATCTTTTAAGACAATCGAATTCAAGACTATTGTTTGAGTGGCGCACCACATTTTATTTAAAAAAACCAATCGATGACCTCGGGGACATCATATCTTAATTTCAGAAAATTTGTAAAAATTATACAATTTTTTTCTAAAATAGCCGATGTCCGATGTTGTTTTTTTATAATAGGTTTTAGTCCTTTACACCAGGTGTTTTAAGATTAAAATAGCTGTATTTAGGAAGCACCTAAGTACTTTCTGTTGTGGATACTAATTTGATTCTTTTAACTTTTCCCTCCTCTTTTTTCCAGACTTAGGACTAACAAAAAGATGAGTTATATACAGGTTATTTACAAGTCAAGCAAAAATTCATCTATTCTTTAATGAAATATATTTTTTTACACTCTTGTCGCGTATTTTTAAAATGACACTAAGATCCTTTTAAAAATAATTCTTCACAAAGTTTGTTGAATAAACAAAAGACGACGCCATCTACTTATAAAATCTCCTAGCCTCACTCACACACTCAGAAACTCACTCAGCCTAGAAAGAAGTGTCGCTTAAAATATCAAAGTCGTTTCCAGATATATTAATAATACTTATATCCAATCATCATGCAAGTAAATAATTAATTTTCTTTCGTAATTTCTGCTCAAAACAATGATTTTTTTAGCTTATTGAATCCGATTTTAGTGCCAGCTTATACACGAGTCATGCATACTTCTTAATGTAAACCACTTCAACTTGAGAAGTTCTTATACGTTAACGAGTTTATAGGCAAGAATATGTGGTAGGTATAATAAATATAAATTGTCGTTTCAAATAAGTAACCATAATTTAGGGGTTAGAGAACGAGGGTACGGGTTGTGGTAACCTCAGCACTGTTAAAAAAATAGGTTCTTCAATCATATCCACCCTAATCGTCAAATCTGGGATATTGTTATATAATAAATAAAACTTTTAATTTTACAGGAATAGGAGTTAAAATTAAAAAAATTAATTGCCAAACGTACAATTTACTGTATGCAATATCATCGTACATCATTGTTACAATTCTATCAGCAGGGATACCGTTTTTTCTCAAAAGCTGGTAAGCACGGCTCAAGTCAGCCTGTAGTAGTATTATTATAATTGTTTATGAATAATTAATTCAAACATTAATTTTATAGTATTATTATTACTGTTACGACAAATTCATAAATGTTAACAGACTTTTAATATGAAGAAAAACTTACTTGATGACGATAGTCTCTCCATCCATTTGATCCAGCAGCCAGAAGAACCCAGTGCTCTCCAGCATTATTAGTTTTAAAAACATTTACGTCATAAGGAGCTTGTTGCTTGAAGAACAACTTTCCGGAGAAAGCTCCGTAAAAATTTGCTAGAACGCAGAACAGAAATACTTGAGCCCTCATCCTGTCTGTTGTGAAAACTAATTCTAGTAAAATTAGTCAACTGGTTTTTAATATAAGGAACATGTGATATAGGGCACATGTCATATGTAAAATCAACAAACAAAATTGACTTATTTTGAAATACGTTACTTGATTGGTTAATTCTGCTAATTGAACCCAGTCGTTACATCAATGGTACTATGGGTGTAATTTCAATTTGCATTTATTCAAATGACATAAACTTGTATTGAATTAACTAATAGTTGTGAGAAATAGTAAGCTTTGCATAATGTTGTCTCGCGATCATGTGATTACAACTTTTGTTTATTACTTCTTTGTCCATGTCAAACCGCTTTTTCTATTCAATTTTTGCTAATAAGACTTGTCATGGGAACAGATAATCAAAGAGAATTTGAGTCACTACAAATTTTAACATTTTCTCTTTTGAACAATGTTTTTTTATGGCTTGAATTAATTAGGAAGGCAATGGTTTAAACAACTAGCCAAACAGTTAGCAACATAAATTGAATATGAAATCATCCACAACAAACCCGTGTTTACATCGAAGAATAAATAATGTCATCACAATTATAGCAGTCTATGCTGATGATATCATCGTAGCGTCAAATTGCTTAGGTGAAATTAATCATATTACAGATGATCTTATGAAAACGTTTGAGATGAAAAACCTAGAAAAAAATTATTTTTGTTTAGAAATTGATTTTATTCAGGATGAAATAACAAAGTCAGTTTCTATGAGTCAAAATCATTATTGACAAAATCCTGGATCGTTTCATTGTTAAAACTCTATTAGATCCTAATTTGAAATTGTCGAAAGGCATGTTTCCAAACAACGACAATGAACAGAAGGAAATGCAAAATTAAGTACCCATATCAAAATATGTTTAGATTTTTGTTGTATCTGGCTGTATTGACTTGACTGAGTCAATTCAGCACATTTCATGGAAAAAAAACATTGGGCTGCAGCAAAAAGGGATTTCCGTTTACTTGAAAAGGACACGTTATTTGAAGTTAACTTTAAAAATCTGATTGAGAGTTATTTCGTTTTGCTGATGCTGACTTTAGTACGAACTTAGAAAACCGAAGATTATATACTGGATTTATTTTGTGTATGTTAGAACAGCAGTCACCTGGAAAGGACGATAGCAGAAAACGGTTGCTCTCTCCACTACAGAAGCAGAGTATATGGCAATGTCCGACGCGACTAAAGTAGCCGTATATCTAAAAATAATTCCTGGATGAAGCATCTGAAATCCGACACAGCTTCAAGATCTTCTGAAACAACCAAAAAACTGGAAAGCTGGCGGGAAAAAGAGTTTTGCCCAATAGACGATCTTATCGTCATTCAATAACACTTTATTCGTGAAGCTCTTAAGAATTGTGAAAGTGAGTTGAACTATGTTTCGAGTGAATCGAGGGTTGCAAAACTGTGTGCTAAGAAACTGTTCACTCCTAAGCATAAACTTTTTGTTCGTGAACTAGGTTTGTTATGATAATTAAAAAAACAAAAAAAATTTTTTTTACTGTCTTATCCAAATATTGAAATTGAATCTCTTAAAACAAACAGCGACACATGTTTTCATGACTGGCAACGATTTTAAACTGGACCTTTAGCAACGGTTTTTAATCCTACCTGCTTATTCCTCTTCGCGAGTACCAGATAATTTGTTTTGGACATAAGCATTGTTTTGGATTAACTTAAAAAGTTAAAAAGTGACAAATGAAACTGAATTGTTTGGTTACATTATGAAATGTCTAATGAAACTGATATGTCTGATTTCATTGACTAAATGAATAAGTAATCGCGTTAATTGAAATTTTCTTTGATCGTGAGGGAAGTGATAGAAAAATCGTATCCTGATTTTTTTTGTTTTTTAACACTTCTAAACACATTAACTGATAAGATGGAAAACATTTTATTTGGGGTAATCCTTGTTAAATCGTTACTCTGTCATATCACACATGTCACTCTAAAATTCACTAAAAATGTTAAACTGATATAATATTACATCGGATTGTGAGTGAGTGAGTTAGAGGTGTGCGCGGGAACGACTTTTTCTCCCCATCCCCAACCATCCCCATGAGTGTCATTCCCATCCATCCCCGCCAGTATCATAGCCATCCCCAACCATCCCCACAGTCTTTCAGTTTTTCATCCCCATCCATCCCCGCACTTTTAATTCCATTTTTTAATCAATCCTGTACATCCTGTATTTTTCTGAACATCATTTCAACCCAACTATAACTTAAGTGTTGATATATAGAATTATAATTACACCGTAATATGACTCAATACAATTTATTTATTTATTTAAGTTCATGAATAAATAAAAGTCGATATGAGTGCTTAAACCATCGTGCGATTTTCATTTAGGATTTGATTTGATTTTACACATTTACCGCAAAAACTAGTCCCCATTACCGCGGTATCCCCGCATCATTCGTCCCCATTTCCGCGGAATTACCGCAAAATCCGCGGTATTGCCGCTGTCCCACTACCGTGCACACCTCTATAGTGAGTGAATGAGTGAGTGAGTGAGTGAGTGAGTGAGTGAGTGAGTGAGTGAGTGAGTGAGTGAGTGAGTGAGTGAGTGAGTGAGTGAGTGAGTGAGTGAGTGAGTGAGTGAGTGAGTGAGTGAGTGAGTGAGTGAGTGAGTGAGTGAGTGAGTGAGTGAGTGAGTGAGTGAGTGAGTGAGTGAGTGAGTGAGTGAGTGAGTGAGTGAGTGAGTGAGTGAGTGAGTGAGTGAGTGAGTGAGTGAGTGAGTGAGTGAGTGAGTGAGTGAGTGAGTGAGTGAGTGAGTGAGTGAGTGAGTGAGTGAGTGAGTGAGTGAGTGAGTGAGTGAGTGAGTGAGTGAGTGAGTGAGTGAGTGAGTGAGTGAGTGAGTGAGTGAGTGAGTGAGTGAGTGAGTGAGTGAGTGAGTGAGTGAGTGAGTGAGTGAGTGAGTGAGTGAGTGAGTGAGTGAGTGAGTGAGTGAGTGAGTGAGTGAGTGAGTGAGTGAGTGAGTGAGTGAGTGAGTGAGTGAGTGAGTGAGTGAGTGAGTGAGTGAGTGAGTGAGTGAGTGAGTGAGTGAGTGAGTGAGTGAGTGAGTGAGTGAGTGAGTGAGTGAGTGAGTGAGTGAGTGAGTGAGTGAGTGAGTGAGTGAGTGAGTGAGTGAGTGAGTGAGTGAGTGAGTGAGTGAGTGAGTGAGTGAGTGAGTGAGTGAGTGAGTGAGTGAGTGAGTGAGTGAGTGAGTGAGTGAGTGAGTGAGTGAGTGAGTGAGTGAGTGAGTGAGTGAGTGAGTGAGTGAGTGAGTGAGTGAGTGAGTGAGTGAGTGAGTGAGTGAGTGAGTGAGTGAGTGAGTGAGTGAGTGAGTGAGTGAGTGAGTGAGTGAGTGAGTGAGTGAGTGAGTGAGTGAGTGAGTGAGTGAGTGAGTGAGTGAGTGAGTGAGTGAGTGAGTGAGTGAGTGAGTGAGTGAGTGAGTGAGTGAGTGAGTGAGTGAGTGAGTGAGTGAGTGAGTGAGTGAGTGAGTGAGTGAGTGAGTGAGTGAGTGAGTGAGTGAGTGAGTGAGTGAGTGAGTGAGTGAGTGAGTGAGTGAGTGAGTGAGTGAGTGAGTGAGTGAGTGAGTGAGTGAGTGAGTGAGTGAGTGAGTGAGTGAGTGAGTGAGTGAGTGAGTGAGTGAGTGAGTGAGTGAGTGAGTGAGTGAGTGAGTGAGTGAGTGAGTGAGTGAGTGAGTGAGTGAGTGAGTGAGTGAGTGAGTGAGTGAGTGAGTGAGTGAGAAGGGGAGGACTTTCGTCAGATTATCAAAAAATTTATTTTCGGGCCATAATACTGTTTAAGAAGCCAACAGGTTTTTTTATTGATTTAACTCCTCCCACTTCCTGGTCGCCGGCCATTGATTGAATGGAATGAGATAACTTCACAAATAAGCTACCACTACTACCCAAATCATAGGTCATTCTTGAAAGAGAAGTTGACAAATTTTCAGAAGTTACGCCATTTATTAAATTAAAACGTATTTGGTAACTTAAAAACTACAAAATAATTTATTTTATTACAATCTGAACTACAAAACTTGAAACCAATAAATGCGGAAAGAAAATTAAATCAGCAGATCTTGCTCTTAATTTTGGCACACATCGACGATGGCACTTGAAATGACATCTGATGAAATATTTTCTTCACACATGTTCACCAACTGCCACAAACTTTTTCTGGCATAATTGCTCTGGAAAGGTTTAAAAATACTGATATAAACATTATGAAATAAAAAATCTTTTATAAGAGCAGTTTCACACTTATTCTATGTAACGTCACTGTATTCACTCCTAGAGACCAAGCAATCTCCCTTACTGACCCGGTATGAAGTAACAGTCTAATTGCCACTCCGTCAATGCCAGTAGTTTCAAAACCAGAATAAAGGTTTTTTTTTAATTTCGTGAATTTTCACACCCCATAAACTTATATTTTGCGTTTTTGCAAACAAATGTTTTTAAAGCATTAAATAAATTAAATATTTATCTGATTTATTAAAAAATAAATAATTTAAGAAAATAAAAGTGTTTGACCAAAACTCCATTTGTGAGAAGGTTTGAATTGCTGATCACTAGTGATCACGTAGTAAAAGTGTGTGTTAAAAAATTTGTTTCTCCTTTACTTGTTCAAATTTCAGTCGTACTTTGGAATTTTTTGTGCCAAACGAACGTCTGAATTACAGAAAAACTGTAAAATTATGAAACACGACAAAATCAACAAACCTTGTTCAAATCGAAGCAATATTCTTTATATGTTTTCAGTACAGATTTGTAGCAGTCATAAGCTCTTACGACAAACTTTTCATGGTATATATCTTCAATTCTGTGGTTGGTTACCGAAATAACTTTCTTCACAATCTTCTTCATGGTTTCTTGTACTTGATCTTTTTCCTTAAAAATGAATATACAACATTTATAAAATTTTTAATAACGGACAATAATAAATTTATTGAATAATTTTCAAACATTACAAATTCATAAGAAACGGTCCTTGTTTTTTATTTTATTCAAATGCTGCTAGTTATCTGCAAAAGGTTTTGAATTAAAAAACACTAACATCAATTATTTTTTTAATTTCATCGGTTATCAATTTCTGTTCTTCAGCACTGTTTGTTGAATCAAGACGTCTATAAAGAATAGCAAGAGGTACATCTTCGGAAGCAACGAGATCATCCTGCCAGTAATTAAAAACAACTAAAAATTAGCATGTTTGAATAATTTTAAATATATTTTATTATATTTTTTAATTTTATAATTTAACGTTGTTTTTTTTAAATTTGAACTTTTTACAACATCAACAAAAATAAAACAATTCTTACGCGTTTAATTTCCACATGATTCGTGTTTGATGGTTGTACTTTAGCGTTCTTTTCTGACTGGAATTCGTCTAATGTCTCTTTGGTTATTTCCTAAATTTTAATTTTTTTATATTCTATTTTGAATGGACAAAATTGAACATTTTTTAAATTAAAAACTCACATTGGATCCGTATTTTGAAACGTGACTTAACTCAGTCCGATCTTTGACAATTTTGAACTGTTCTTCGAGTGTTTCTTTTTTGGGATTTGCCTAAGTAAAAATAAATTGACAGATAAAAAATAAAGATAAAGATTCCAATAAGATTATAGTTGTGTTATACCGACGAATCGATTTCAAGACCACTACGATGCAGACAGCCGTATTCAGCGCCTCAATCGATTTATTTATTCCCAGTGAAACCTTCGGTACTCATTTGACTACAACAGGTGGATGAAAGGCTGAGTTGACCTGAGCATTCAGATCAACTGAATTTAGAGGGAACTCCTTGGTCAAGGAAGTTACGCGATGCGAGATTTTGCTTACCAGGGAGTTGAACCCACGACCCCAAGCTCAAAAGTAAAACACTTTACCGCTGTCCCATCGCGCCTCTTAAATTGAACCACCTTGCATTATTTAAAAAAAATAAATCATTTGTAAATAAACTCTTAGATTATTTAAAATTAATAGAAACATTAGAATTAAATTCACCTTTTCAGAATCTTTCATCCACTGAACACTGAATTGGTCACCAAGGCATGTCTGGTATGTTTTATCATCACAGAAACAAGCGTACGAAGATTCTTTCTCGTTGGCTGCCGTAATTGCGTATGCTGAAGTAAATAAATCATTTTGAAGAGTTATTAATTATTTAATACTTGAGTGGTTAAAAAATAAATTTATTGGTATTCCACAAGAATTACTGAGCCTAACAATCACTGAAACTGAAATCAGCTGTTACATGTATTATAACTAAAATTTAATAACACTATATTTTTCAATCATAAATTATTCACTTTTTGTAAAAGCTGACATTTTTGTACATTATTCTAATAATTTATGAAACGTTTTATGAAAATTTCAAGAAAAATATAAAAGAATCACCATTAATATCTTTAGGAAGATCTTGAAAAATGGATCCTGAATAGCATGCTTCGATGTAAAGGACCATCTGTATAAAATTGAATTTAGTTTCATAATAAAACATTTTGTTTGGTTAAATATTAAAAAATTAACTAATTTCAGAATAAAAAACTTGCTTGTCCATATTTTTTATCCTGGTGCATTTTTTTAATTGTATCCAACAAATCAACTCCCTGAAGCTGTAAAATAACAAATTTGTAAATATACTTGAAGTTCACTATGGAACATGTTTTTATTTAATTTGCTTAAAATAAAAAAAATTGATAAATTAAAATAATGATAAAAACTTTTCAGGTAATTTTTTAAAAATTGGAATTAGAAATATTGTCATACCTCCTCATCTGGAAAGCCCAAGATACCAGGTCCTCCGTGATCAACGAAATTAACAAAAACATGATCGTTAGGACCGCTGAAAATAATAATAAAATTTTTTTTTATAAGTTAAATAAAATACACAGTTACAACAACTAGATTTTAAAATCAATTATACATAAAATTTAATTGTATCTAAAACTACGACACTCAGATAGCATCAAGTTATCTTAAAATCACTGCAAAATAAACACGACCTTTTAATAACTCTACCATTTCCAATACCAGCCATTGCTTTCTCGTCACCTCTTAGAACTGCCAAAAAATTTTGTGGTGTGACATCCTTTAAAAAATAAATTATTCTCTGAATTAAAACTATTAAAATAAACTATAATAAAAATTTTTCAATAAAATCTATTTATATAATAAAAAAAAAAAAAAAACTTTTGCTTATTATTTTATTAACTGAACTAGCGATGTTACCCGTCATTTCACGAGATTTTTTAGAGGTTTTTCAATTGTTTTTTTCTCTTTTTATTTTGCATTATTTTTAAAAAATGGTTTAGCGGTTTCAATTATCATAGAAATCACACGGTTAAACAAACAGTCATTTTTAATATATAGATAAGGTTAAAAAACGAAAAACTTATAATTAACTATTTTTAGCAGCGCACAATAATCAATTGCACTTAAATCTCAATAACATTCTTACTTTTTGTCTATAATCCACTTGTACACCTTCGTATACATTTGGACCATTTGGCTCATTGATGATTTTACCTGGTGACGGATTCCTAGTAAAAAACACAATGGCTTTAAAAAAGATTAATTAAACTGTGAAAAGACCTAATGACACTTTCGTAAAATCAGTTTTCTAGTTATGTTCACTCCACTTGTTCAGTCTGAGATACAGTAAGATATTAAATAATAAAAAACAAGCTTTTATTTTGAAAAATTAAGAGTTATGTAACAAAACGTACATTGGATTGTGTGCAATATCATCGTACATCATTGTAACAATTCTATCAGCAGGGATGCCGTTTTTTCTCAGAAGCTGGTAGGCATGACTCACGTCAGCCTATAATAGTAGTAAATAATAGTATTATTATAATTGCTGTTAGTAATATCAAATGTGAATACCAATTTAAAATTTATTATTATTATTATTATGACTTATGACGAATTGATAAATGTTAACAGACATTTAATATGAAAAAACCTACTTGGTGACGGTAGTTCCACCATTCATTTGATCCAGCAACCAGAAGAACCCAGTGCTCACCAGCATTATTATTTTTAAAAACATTTACGTCATAACTAGCTTGTTGCTTAAAGAACAACTTTCCGGAAAAAGCTCCGTACAAATTTGCTAGAACGCAGAACAGAAATACTTGAGCCCTCATCCTGGTTTCTGTGAAAACTAATCCTATGTATGGGTGGCCATTTGGTTTATAAACTAAAAAACATGTGAGGTAGGGCACATGTCATTTAAATAATGAGCCTATTAAATTGACTTGTTCTTAAAGATGTCAAATGATTTATCTACTTTGGAAATAATAACCCATGCATTAGATTGGAGGTATCATATGCTAGATTTAAGTTTGAATTTATTCAATTGTTATTAAATGGCGTTGAAGTAATTAATGGAAATATTTTAGTAAAACGTGTATTAAAGAACATTAAGTTCGGAATTCAGTTTAACTCGTGTCTATCCTTATGTATGCAAAATAACTACATTTGAGTTAATAAAAAGGATGTGACGCAAATGTACACAGCTGTACTTAAGTACCATTAACCACTTTCTAATCCTTCTACTTTGGAACAAACCAGTTTATTCAAAAGTATGTACTATGCACGAGGATTAGGATAAATGACTCTTAGTTTCAACGTAGGCTTTTGTGTATTCTATAGACGTTCTTGATAACACTAAATGGTCTTTCCAAGTCCTGTTGAAATTGAGATCGTTCTATTCGGCGTCATAGAATGTAAAACCACAGCAAATCTAATCCGCTTTTGGGCCTCTCAATGAATATCGTTCAAAACGATCCGTTAGCTCTGCTTTAAATTTTTTTCGATTTTTTAGTCTTTTTCAAATTTCCAGACACATCATTGCACATAAATCTAATTCGCGGCCAGAAAACATTTTACTTGACGTAATCTTTGTTTTATTGTTGACAAACGATATGCCATACAAAATAACTCAAATGTCATCCGGATTTTCACTAATTTACTGCCTCGTAATTGGGTATTGCATAAGCCTCCGGACATTTGATGAACGAACCCATAACTACCAAGATCTTTTATTGTTTAGGTTCTTGTTGATGAAACTAAAATGATTTTGAAAATTATGACTAGCCGCAAAACAAAAATAAATGACAATATAGTGTATGGAATTAAAATAATTTGCGAGACAGTGATTATAAACGTTTACTTCCTTTAACAAACTGAACTTAAATTGGTTTAAAAAGCAAGTAATAATAAATTATTGTATTAAATAAAAAGTTAACAAACATGTAAATTAAAACTAATATGCATTTTGGAATTGACGCTATCATATGACTCAACCAAACAATTTGTTCGTCACGAGATACTGTCAAGTAATATTATGCAGCCTTTATTACTCTTTTAGTTGAGAATTAAAATGTTTTTAGTTTTGTTTAATTTGAAACTAAATTTATTCCAAAATTATATTCCATTAAAATATCAAAATTTAAACAAGTATCTTTATATATAAATGACTGTCTTTTTGTCTTTCTTTTATGCAACTCTAAACTGATGTACCCATAGACTTATATATATATATATATATATATATATATATATATATATATATATATATATATATATATATATATATATATATATATATATATATATTTACACACGTTTACTTAACTTGACTTCTCTGTTTGTCGATCTGTAGTCAAAATTTGCAATCGATTTTAAACTAACTTCCCGATGAGCTAGAGACTTTAATTAGAGACTAAAATTTAAACATACCTCCGAACTGATTAACGATGCATTCTATCATATTTTCGAATCGATTGGACAAAATTTAATTAAATAATTATTTGTGATATTTTCGTCGAACTATTTATTGTCAAAGCTAATATGTTTGTTGTTTATGTAGTAAAATTATAAAAGTGTGTTTTTAAAAAACTTTGTTTTTGCTTCACTTGTTTATTATAAGTCTATGGTTGTAACAATTTAAACAAAATTTGGCGTGGAGGTAGATCTCAAAAAGTAGAAAAAAATAGTAGTTTTTAATAAAAAAAAATGTTTTTAATATTATATAACCATAAAATTTGTCCGCCCAAAGGTCTATGTGCAAACTTCAAAAGTTATTGTGCAACAAAATTCAAATTTTGTTTATGTGACAAAGTCTGAAAGTTTCAAGCAGCTTTTAGCAAGTCTAATTTACGTTTTATGAGCTTAAAGGAGTCGGGAGAAAGTGGAAAAAAGAAAAGGAGCTGGAGCGAAAAAGCAAGTGGTAAAAGGAACGGCAGAGCGAACGGGATTGGGAAAGCGAGTGAAAGCGGGACAGTGAGCGGAAACGGGTGAACGATCAGAGACGGGAAAGTAAGCGGAAACGGGAGCGCAAGCGGGAACGGGTAAACGATTAGGACCGAGAGTGCGAACAGGAACAAAAAAGCGACTGGGAGAGAGAAAGCAAGCGGGAAAAGGAGAGGAAACAAGAAAAACCGTCGAAAGTGGTGCTGGCGGGGATTTCGATCTGGACCACCTGGTTGTAGGGCCTATCACGGCTGGGAATTAAGCGTAATTGGACAGTTTTGGTAAAAAGTCTAGTCAAATTTTATAAACCGTCGAACAAAGTTTTATCTCAAAAATGTTGGTACAATTTTTACAAAATAACGGTTTTGGTAAAATCTGGCACTGAACTTCCCTTATGTTGGGTTCATAATAGTTAATGGCAAATAATCCAATTCTCTATTAAATGTTCTATTTAATTTGGTGCGCTGGTGGCAGAGCGGTAGAGCGTTCGCCTGTCGATCGTTAGTTCGGCAGTTCAAACCTCGCCGGCGTCACCAGCGTAACTCCCTTAAGCAAGGAGTTCACTCGCATTTGCTAAAGGGGTAGGCGCCTATAAATGGCTGCAAGTACCCTCCCTTTCTCGCCTTGAGCAAGACTTGTCTTGTTAAGGCGTATGCTAAATCTCAATAACAAAAAAATTGTTCTATGCATGCTGGATTATAAAAGTACTCAGAAATAAATGAGTGACTAAATATAAACTGTTTACAATAATTTCCACAAGTATTCTCTTTTTTTCGCCTTGTGTTTGCCATTTGAGTCAACGGGTCTGGTTTTGGTGCAAGTAGCAGAGCTATGCTCCAGTAGCCAGGATTCAACATAAGTCATCGGATTCCAGAATGTGAGGCGCTGGTCCATTTGAATGGATCGTTATTAGACTAGAGGGAGTGCCAATCAGAAGGGAAAAACGAGTGTCAGTGATGATATTGTTCATGAGACTGAAACTGCGTTTGCACTCAACAATGCTGGAGGGTAAAGTGTTGATGAAAGTTTAAAGTGTCACAAGATCATTCGGAATCTTGAAGATAGTAGTGCATCCCATTTATGTTTTACGAGTCATCCAAATCAAAGCGTTTCGAGAGCATTCGAATCTTCTTTTCACCATATTGAATTGAGAAATTTTGTGGCCAATTGTCGGTATTGAGGATTGCAATAGCTGCAATATCTTACACTGCTCCAACTTAAGACAAACTACAAAGTCGCTGCTGCATGTTGTCTATAAAAAGCTGTGCTCATATGGGAAAATGGACAAAACAGCTGTGCCTATAAGGCGTTTGGGACTGTATAAGCCCCACTACACCACTGGCTAGCTGCCGGGCCTTTGTTGAGTTTGAAAAATGCCCCCTTAGAAAATAAAAAAAATAGTACAGAGCGATATTTTAAATTTCACCCCACTATACAACCGTTATTCGTCAAGTTTTTATTATTAAATGTAAAATTTTATGTTAGTTTGTTCTATTAATTTTTAAACAATAAATTAAATTATTCAAAATTAACAATAATTTGTTTTCATATAATAATTTATGTATGTATTAATCTACGATATGTTACCATAGCTACGTTTTATTTACAGCTTTGAAATTGTGTTATGTTTGTTTGTTTTGATTTCCAAAACAATACAAGTATTTTGTTTTAAGATGGCAAGACAAGTTGAGGTGAAGAAGTATTCATTTTCTCTAACAATCCTGAAATATACACTGCTGGCAGTCGAGAAATTGGCTATTCTGAGTAACTTGTTATAAGTTATATAAGTTCATTTTATTAATTTATATAAAAATTAATTTTATTGATTGACATGCTAATTAATTTAATCGATTGATTAATTGGTTAGCTGGCTGGTTGTTTGGTTTGTCAACAACAATATATAAATAATCAATTGATACTAATAACCATTATAAAAAACTCCAAATAATCATTTTAAATAAATTATTCAATCATTAAATTGAAAAATAAATAAACAAATAAATTAATCAAATAAAAGATATACCAATTAATTAATAATTAATTATTCAATCAATTAAATTTTGTGATCAATCAATCAATCCTGAGATTATTTGGAGACCTTACAATCTCATTGTTTTCAGCTCACTTTGCGATTTTCATCTTTCTCGTCTTGTCAAAACCAGCATGGCCAAGAAGAAATGTCATGGCTATTTTTATATACAACGGGTAAATGACACATTTTTTTATTCAAATAAATCAAAATGAATAAAATCACAAGAAAGTAAAAGCAACAATTTATTTATTTTTATTTTAAAATTGCAAAGTGGTTTTTTTGTTTTACTCGATAGTTTTGATCAACTTAGGTTGGACATTTTTGAGTGACTAAAACAAGAGTTAACTTTTATAGATATTAACTATATCTATAAATATTTTATTTTGTTTTCGTAAAGGTTTGCTCAACATTGGAAAAAAAGCAAAAAAAAACTTTTTGTACTATAATTTATTACTTAAATAAAAATAAGTTATAATTGCATGTACCTAAATAACATATTGTGTGAATGAACTCCATAGTTTAAATTATGGAAATCCTAACTAATCTTTGCTTCCATTTTTTTACTTTAACACTATTATTGCCAAATTATTTTGTTACGGCTGGACCTGTCCGAATAACCAGCGCACATGCCCCCCCCCTTATTGCTTTGTCAGATGCCAAAGATAAATTTTATGACCTGAATCTATTTATATGCAACCTAGCCCAAGAGGAAGACTTGATAATTCTGGGAGACTTCAATGCTAGGGTTGGCGCTGACCCTGACTCTTGGCCCACTTGCCTTGGCAGATTTGGAGTAGGAAAGATGAATGAAAAGGGGCAACGCCTGCTGGAAATGTGCTATACCGCGACCTGAGCATCACAAATTCATTTTTCAAAACAAGACCGCCACAACATAAAGTGTATTGGATGCATCCGGGGTAGCAGTTTGACTTGATCATTACTAGACGCACCTTCCATGGCGTTGACTGTGACTCCGACGATTAGAGGGGTTTTGACCCTTTGCCCGACCCCAGTATGGCACGTGTTATAATTAGAGTTAAATAGTGTTGGTACTATAGCATCACCAACACCTGTAGCTGTGTGATAAGGCGTCTGAAACCGCTGTCTAAGCTATTACTAAAAAACACTCACACTCTCAAGCATTTTGTTTGATTCTTTTTTTTACTAATATTATACTTGAACAATTTCTGATTGAAATTTTGTAAAAAATCTAATAAAAATATAGCAACCAGAGATTCATCTACATCACAGTATCATAAAATTATCAGTCCTGTTTGGAAAAAAATTCACATTATGAAGAGAAATATAAATTGTTACTTAGAATTTTTTTGTCATTAATTTAACTGTATTATTATTATTATTATTATTATCATTATTAGTTTTAATAAATAAAACCTTTGTAGCATGCTAAAATTTACAAACAGTTATCTGCCATTTCAGTGTCTTGCATGCGGTATTGTTCATGGTGGAAATTCTTGGTTCAATCAAGGATGGCGCAAATCTACAGTAAGATTCAAAACACAAAACAATAAATTCAAATCATGAAATAGTTTTTATTTTTTTGTTTTTATGTGCACAAGTATACGCCCCAGCCCTGGGTAAAAGATGGCTAATAGTACCTACCTAAAGAAACATATACGTCATTCGATTAAAACATGGTAGCTTTTTTTAGCCCGATATTTGTAATGAATGGCATTATTGCGTTAAAATGTGTCAGGGCTGAAAATATAAGAATAACTTACAATCTATATATATATATATATATATATATATATATATATATATATATATATATATATATATATATATATATATATATATATATATATATATATATATATATATATATATATATATATATATATATATATATATATATATATATATATATATATATATATATATATATATATATATATATATATATATATATATATATATATATATATATATATATATATATATATATATATATACATATATAAAGGAATATTTGTATGTATGTATGTATGTCCTTTATGCATTGCTACACCATTCATCCGATCGTAATGAAATTTTCACACAACCTTGAGAGTCAAGGGGAATCAAATATAGTGAAAAAAAATTGAAATCCGTCACAAAATGAGCGGAGCGGAGCGGGTAAGTGAGCGGGAACTATATACTTATACATATATATATATATATATACATGCATAAATGAGCGAAACCGGGAACGGGAAGCCAACTGAGAGCGAAAAATAGAGCGGGAAAGGAAAAGCGACCGAGAACGGGAAAGCAACCGGGAGCGGGAAAGCGACCGGGAGCTGGAAAACGACCGAGAGCGGGAAAGCGACCGGGAGCGGAAAAGCAACCGGGAGCGAAAAAGCGACCGGGAACGCGACGGGAACGGGAAAGCGGAGAAGGAAACGGGAGCGAAAGAGACAAAAATTAGAAAAACCTCTAAAAACCCCGGACAACGCCGGGTGCCCCCTCTAGTCTTATATAAAATAACGAGCTTAGGTATTCCTGACTCTAGAAAAAATCGAATTTGGACCCATGGACTGTCTGTCACCGGCTCTCTTATCAACTGGGCTACACAACTAAACAACCTCACAGACTTGAAGATGCACAATCGCAAGCACAGCGAATTTCATTCTATACTTTTAGGTCTGATTCGTTCTGAACAGAATAGATTGGAAAAGTTAAGAGTGGCTGTAAGACGTGAAGGAGAAACAGCAGAGCAACTTCAAAAATGATTCCGTTCTCAACAATAACGCGATTACCTGATTGATATGGCTTTCTATTCCGCTGCAACCCAGCTGATGATTGTATTTTGAGCCAGCATCTTTTAACTGGTACTCCGACTGAAATGTGTCTTTATTGCAAGGTCGAAATATAAGGGAGAAACGAATAAACAAGCGGGAGCGGGAAAACGACCGGGAACGGGAAAGGAACCAAAAACGGGAAAACAAGCGGAAACGGAAAAGCTACTGGGATCGGGAAAGCAAGCGGGGAAAGAAACGAGAGCGAAAGAAAAAAAACGATAGAAAAATCTCTAAAAACCCCGCTCGTCGTTTATTATAATTTAAAAGTTCTTTCGGGTATTATGAATTCTTGCAACAAATGTGTTCTTTTTAATATATCAAGATTAAAAATTGTTTTTAATTAATTTTTGTTGGTATATAAATCAACTAAAACCTTAAATTTGAAACTGAATCCGTTCAATAGAACTTATTTAATTTCGTATACTTCATTCTTTTTCTGGTGATAGTATTTCACATACAGCATACTAATATATTTTTGACTGATATTGTCGGTGATTAAACAAAATAAGTTTTGTTTATCAGGATGGAATGGCTTACCTTTTATCAGTGCAAAGGGTGTTCGAAAGCGTTAATCTACGGCATATTTGCAATGGTTAACGTCATTGTTGGAAAAATTTCCGGATCGATTTGGACGTTTTATTTAGGTTCTGTTGTTATACATTTAGTATTTTTCAAGGTTCTGTTGTTATATATTTTGTAATTTTAAGGTTCCGATGGTTTATCTTTTAATTTTGTTTTTTTTTAGTTCTGATGTTTAAAATTTTCTACTGTTGATTAAAATTAAATTTTAAATAGTTACTGTTGTTTGTATTTTTAGATAAATTAACTGAAAAAAAATAATTTAAAAAAACTAGAGCTAGACCGAAACCAACTTTTTGAGTTTCGCCAAAACCGAAACTGCGACCGAAACTATGTAAAACATTTACACCGAAACCAAAACCAGAACCGAACCGAACTTCTTAGTTTCGACCCAAACCGACACCGGACCGAAACCGAACCATCATTTTAGGACTTTTGCCACTAAAAAATTAAAACAAGACGCTAATTCGCAAATGAAATTTTTTTCAATTTAAAAACAAAAAATATAATTATTTTATTCAAAATGTGCATAAAAGTAATGAAATCAATCAATATCAATCAATAATTACATCAATTGAAGATTGTATGCAAGAAATAATAATTTTTCACAATTTTCACCAAGGAGTGAATATCTACGGTCCGCATAAATTTGACTGGCCGAACTGAACATTTGCTCACTTGCTACGCTAGTAGGTGGTGCCGACAAGAACTTTTACGCAGCAATTTCAAGTAGTGGGTATTGGCTGTGATGTCATTAAGCAAAATGTTGGTTGAACAAGGTAGATGTGGTGCATGGAGGTACGATTTCAATTTCACCTCAAAAGTATATACATAAAGTCACACATACAAACACACTTATACAATACACAATCAAAACACAGCTAAACTACTCAATAAAACACGTTGAACAACTTTAAAATTTTTTGTAGTTTCGGTTTGGTTTATGTCGAAACCTTGCAGAAAATACACCGAAACCGAAACTTTACCGAAACCAGATCAACCGAAACCGATTTTAAGACTGGTTTCGGTGCCGAGACCAAAATCGAAACCGAGTTTCGGTCTAGCTCTAAAAAACCTTCTATAAATATAATAATAAAATATTTTTATAAGCAGTGTATCTCTACATTTTATTTGTGATTAAAAATTAGTTGATGATTTAAACTAAATATTTATTCAATTACAATTTCGGTAAAATTTTGTGTTTGTGATAATTTCAGGAGTAATTCTATTTGTAAGCGTAGCGTGCAACGTCATCTACTGCGTCTTCATCGATTGCAACTTGCTACCCACCATTGGTAAAGTGAAAGAGGATAAGAACGTTAAAGACATGGAGGAAGTCTTATCTCTCTTTGAACCATACCCGCCTTCTTCTTTTATACAGAAAACACCTACGCAACAGAAGCAATCTGGATGAAATTTTCTTTATTCAAATCTAGACTTTCTCAATATTTACAAATTCACTTTAAAACAATTTCAATTAAACCTTCAATGTTGTTATAAATCATGAGCTATCAGCTGATTAGTTCATTTTTCTATCAAACGTGATAATGATCAAATTTCATTTATTAGTCGAAAGAAGTCAGGATTTCAAATCAAGTCACTTACGTAAAAAATTGTTTGGAATTAGGTTAAAGTCAGTGGCAGATCCATAGGGGGGCGATAGTATAAACAATAGTATAAACGTTTTTCAACAAATAAAAAATTTTGTTTTTGCAGCCCTTTATTACTGCTTATAAGAAAGCACACATAGTCATCAAAAACTTGTAACTTTTAAATAATTATACAAATTATAGACTAATATTCTAGTGAAACAATTTATAGCACAAAATCTAGTTTACGATTTTTTGACTTTGCAAAACGTTCAATTACATTTTCAGGATTTACAAGAATGTCTATGTGCACATTAAGTAGTGCTAATCCCACTAGTCTGTTTTCTGTCATTCGTGTTTTCAGCCAGGTTTTAATTCTTCGCAGAGTTGAGAAACCACTGGCAACACTAGCAGGACATGTTTTAATAATTTGGAACAATTTGTGAGGGATTGAATATTGCATCTGGACACACAAATAAAAAACAGCAGAAAGTTTAGTAGGTAATGAATTGACTCATCCTTCCTCGTTCATTCTCAAGCATTTGCTCTGCCAAAGTTCAACTTCCGATATAAATTCAACTGCTGGTAAGTGTTGAATACTAAGTCCAAGAATGGTGCCATAGACATTACTGATTGCAGAATCAGTTTAACCAATACCTTCATGATTTAGTTTAATAATATTTTCTGGCATCAAAGAGTAGATTTGAAAACACTGCAGAATTTTGTTTAGTAAAACGAATATTTATGTCCAATATCAGTGCATCAAGAAGAGGGATGTAAATTGATCACCTGTAATATTCTTCCAGTGTATCCGACGGTACATTTTCCGGGCCTGTCTGTTGTTGCACTATTCTTTTATACGTAAAACTACATTTTTTCAATTATTGTTTTTTCGGCTGCTTTAAAAATTTCCGCAAACATATTTTCGCAGTTTTCTCTTTTTTGTTCTAAAACATTCAACAGTTTTTTAATGCAATTTTTTGCATCAAGTAAATCTAAGCTTTTTTTTCGCTGAATATGTAATTTTGTAAAGAAAAACATTTTTTGCCGCTGAAACCTAAAAACTCGCCCCCCCTACTAGATGACCTGGATCCGCCACTAGTATATACGGAAAATTATTGTAACGTAATATAATGCAATGCAAAAATGTTATTTTAAATGGCCATTTATAAAAATAACTTCAAAACAACTGCTATTGATGGAAAAAACTCGGTAGAAAAAAATGGTTCTTGTGAACTTAATTGAAAGTGTTTGTTATTTAAAAGTGCCTGAATTTTTGGAAGCTATTGTAGATTTTGACGCCAGCAGAATTGAAAGTCTTGTTGCTGGGGGTCAGGAACTGCAATTGCTCCCACGGAAGATGAACGGTGACGCCTGTGGTGTTGTAGATCCACGCTCGATTTGTAGGTATCTATTGAGAGGTACGATGGAACACTTACTAGTGTGTGCCTTTGTTTTAACATGAAAATAATAATGATTACTTTTATTAAAAGTTTTTGTAATTTGATTTATTCTACGTTGAACGCTGAACATAACCAAACTTTGACTTTTCTCATTACACGGAAGTATAAACTGACAAATAAAATGTTTCCATTCCTTTTCATAGCTTATAACAAGCCTCTTTCTTATTAGTCAACAACATGAGTCATTCATAGCAAGCTTTCAAATTGAAATTGATAGATTGAAATGATTCGCACTTTCTTTCTATCTCTCTCTCTCTTTTTCTCTCTCTCTCTCTCTCTCTTTCTCTCTCGCTTTTTCTCTCTCTCTTTTTTTCTTTTTATCTTTGTCTCTCTTCCTCTCTCTGTTTCTCGGTTTCACTCTCACTCTTACTTGTTCGCTTACTCTTTAAAAAAGAAATTCTTTTTCGTGATGTTACATAAGAAAACAATTTATTTATAAAAACCTTTAAGGCACGCATATAAGCCTAAGGAAGAACTATTTCTCATCAGTGATGACTCATCTTAAAGGCGTCAATTGAAGCCGCTGAAGCGTAAAATCTTTTGAAGAATTTTTTTATCTAATAATTACTTCTTTCTAATCAAATTGTTTTTTTCTATATCAAAAACCGATAATTTAAAATAGAAATTAAAATAATAAATAGTTCTTTTTTTATATAAAAAAATTGCTTAAGATGACGTAGACATAAAAATCTGACTGTCAGAAAAATTCTGACCCTGAGTAAGCTGACCAGTGACTAAGATCGAAGATCTACTCTATGGTGGCTAAACCATTCAAAATCCAAATACACTTAGTTACTTCAATCTTGACGAGTTGGCATCGCTTGAATAATCTCTTTTGAAAAAGTTAAACACTTTAAGCCGAGTCAACAAAAACTCAACAAATGCATGGTTTGAACTTGTACGACATTATAATGTTTTTCATTCTGTTAATCATTTATTCTTTCAATCATTTATTTTTTCAATCATTCATTCTTTCATTCATATCTTCATTTTTTCAATCATTCATTTTTTCATTCATTCATTTTTTCAATCATTCGTTTTTTCATTCATTCATTTCTTCATTCATTCATTTAGTCATTCATTTTTTGATTATTCCTTTCTTTAATATTTATTCCTTCAACCATTCATTTAATTATTCATTCTTCAATCATTCATTTTTCAATCGTTTATTCTTTAAATCATTTATAATTTTAATCGCTCATTCTTTCTATCTCATTTCTTCAGTCATTCAATTCTTCAATCATTCATTCTTTTAATCATTCATTTAATTAATCATTCATTTAATCAATTATTTATTGAATCAATTATTCATGTAACCAATCATTTATTTAATCAATCATTCATTTCTTTAATCATTCATTCCTCTAATGATTCATTCTTTTAATCATTTTTTCCTTCAATCATTCACTCTTTCAATTATTCATTTAACCAATCATTCATTTTTTTAATCATTCATTCCTCCAATGACTCATTCCTTTAATCATTCTTTCTTTTATTCATTCATTCCTTTAATCATTCTTTCTTTTGTTCATTCATTCCTTCAATCGTTCATTCCTCCAATCATTCATTTAATCCATCAACAAGAAAAAAACTAATCGACGTCTTGCTCAATCAATGAGTTTGTAACAATGCACTCTGCAAACGATAGTCTTAAAACCATTTTCACTTTTATAAATTTTAAAAATCGACTGACTCATATCCCAGGTTTGTCACAAAGAGAGCCAAAATAAAAGATTACTAAACGACCAACCCTGCCTGTCAGCTGAACAAAAAGAACGCAAGCAATAAGATGAATAAAGAGCAGGAAATTACGGTTATATTAATGTTTACAAGAAAAAAAACTTAAGTTAGAAAAGTTGAAAAAGCTCATGAGGTTTCGTTAAAAAAAGTTGTTCATGGAGAGAACTATTTTTTTGATTGTGTTGCTCTCTGGAACTTCAGTTTATTGGTAGGCTTAGATTCAACAATATATTTAGATGTAGTCAACATTTGTAATATAAACGTACTTTAGTATGATATTTTTTAAGACACGCACTATAGAACACAATGGAAATTTAACGTTAATTCTCTTTCTGTCCAAGTTTTCAAACTGCTTAAAAATCAAATTTTTTTTTTCAATTAAACTTGGGCTAACCGATTGGTTTCGGTAAGGTAAGTGCTATCATCGAAGCCTTATTATCGACAAACGGAGAACATAATGAACCACGGAATAAACAAAACAAAAACAAACAAAAGACAATTGCAAAATGTTGTAAAAGTTCAAAAAGCCATAACTCATTTCTATATACTCAATCTGAACGTTTCACCATTCAAACCAAAACGGTTGTAATTAAAATAAGTGAAAACACTTATTAAAATCAAATTCAACGCGGAACTAAATCATAATCAGCACTGAACTGGGTCAAAGTTCATGCGAAAGCAAAAGCAACAAACGAAATTTTTCGAGTATTTGTTTACTTTTACTTTGTCATCGCTAATTTTCTTCATTGATAGTTTATAGTTTTGTCCGTTTTTTTCTTTTCTGGTTGTATGAAACGTTTTTAGGCAGCCACTCACATCATAACCCGGCACTGTACAACAATGTAATATTTTAAACAAATTTATCCATCAAATCCGTATGCCAATGCCAATGTAACTCAATAACCATTATTTTTGGTAATGAGTAAAGACATGGCAATTTTTTCAATACTACCTATGTAGCCAGGGGTGGTTCAACCATTGAGGATGCGGGGATGCATCCATGCACGTCGCATCGTTTTGAAAAGAGGGGGAGACAACTTTCTAGAACGAACTTTTTTATTTTGTAATCTCAAATATTAAAGTTTGTAACTTGTTTGCATTAATAAAATGTGCATTTTTTCAATAATCACTCATCAACTATAATTTTTAGTTGAATCACATTTGTACATAAATACACGATACTAAAAGTTTCCAAAACTCTCATGCCGATATTCAGACAAACCGGCGGCAAAGTAAGCCCAAATCGACTGTGTCAATCCAGGGGCACCGGAATAGTTTTGAAAGTGGGGGGCAACCAATTTATTTGCGGTCTTCAAATGCATGTAGGCGAGTTTTTTTTAAGATTTATGATGGAATGCATCTATATCTGAAATCATTGGTTGTAAACAAAAAAAATTCTAAAATAAAAAATAAAACAAATGAATGGCAGTCTATGTAAATAAAAAATTGTCTAGTGTTTAGATAACTACCATTTCACCAAAGTCCAAAAAGATACCATTTACAAAAGACAAAAGTTAACTACAAATTTCAACTTTAACATTTAGCATGCAAAAATATTTACATATTTCCAACAAGTTTAGATTGTTTGTTTTTTACAGACTTTTATTTAGGTTACAATCTCTGTTTGTGTGTGTGTGTGTCTTTCTCTGGACGCAAATCTTGCAAGTAAAATTTAACCAGCTTTTTGACTAGCTAGGAAGCTGAAACTTTCAGCATAGCTTTATATTGGATGACAATACATGATTCAATTAAAAAAATTTTATGTTGAAAAACTCGTTTTTTTCTCGACTTGTTTCTTTATATAGGTACAGTTAAAAACATGACATGGTTTAATCTAGTTTGGGTCACTGTTGACCGCAAATAGGTTTTAATTCGACGCAATGCCGAAACATTTCTTTCTGATGTTGCGTTTGACATCAGAAAAACCAAATACAATTTTATTAATTTGTCTACTTGTAACAATAAAGTTTTTGAAGTTTCATTTTTACTGAACATATCAACAATTGACGGACTATCGAAGAGTCTAATAATATTGGTATTTGACAAAAAGTACAAAATAGCGTTTGGCCCTCCCACTTTTGAAAGTGGGGGCCACTGGCTCCCTGGCCCCTACAATTCCGGCGCCGATGTGTATTCTGTTTTGTCTGCAAACTTTTTGAAGCCTCAAAATTTGCTTTAGCTTCAAGTTGACAAAATGAAGTCAATTGATTTTGATTCATTGGTTAACGATTTTGTTGATGAAAAACACACAAAAAAGATTATGTATATTGCAAACAATATTTTTTACAAATTGAAATAAAATCTTGAATTTATTTAAAGTTGTAATATATTTTTGAATTTAAAAGCTTAGCAATATTTTTTATTTTTCAAAATGGGGACTTAAATTTTTGTTGGCCTAGGGCCCCCAAAAGTGTAAATCCGGCCCTGCTAACAAGCCTGTCTTCCCCAAATAACGTGACTGAAAAACTGCTAACCAAAAATAATGTTAGCGTCTCCCCACAAGAATATCCTGAGACAAAGTCTGTCTGTAGCACTTTCTCAACAAATTTTAGTACTTAATAACTTCACCTCACAAACGACTCTCAAAATCTTGGTAATTGGGTTGCGTGGAAGATCAAACATGATCAATAAATTTTATTTTGGCAGCCCTTATTTGAAAATCAGCACATCTGCTCGAAATCGGTGGCTTGTATTTTGGCTTAAGCTTTGCATGTCCTGCGTTTAATAAGTTTCTCAGTGTTTGAATACAAGGCACGATGATTCCTACTTGCCCACAACTCATATCACAAACTGTCGAATTTAGCTCTGTCATTTGGTATGCGGACTTTTCATCAAAGGACGATTCATCAAGGGACTGTTCATCAAGGACTATTCATCAATGGACTATTCATCAAGAGGACGGTTCATCATAAGGACTGTTCATCTAAAGACTATTCATCAAGAGGATTATTCATCAAATTTTGAAGCCACTCAGCAACCTTAATCAATATATACCCAAGATATTTTCAGCGTAAAATAATTTGATGTATTTTTAAAAGACAGTTCTTCATCTTTGATAAAATAAATTTCAAACAAATCAGTAATTTAAAAAAAATAGTGATGGCAACCAGGGTTGTTAAGAGCGGTACCATTGGCTGACAACATCGTTGATGACAGCGCCGCTGCATTTTTTAGCTGTTCTCAGGGCTATTCGCTACCGCAACTTTTATTAAAAAAACAAAATATGTTTTTTATAACAATTAAATAAGTTCCAATGTATTTAGTTTTTATTTGAAGTTTGCATGAAATCTGAGTCTGGTTGATTTATCGACGATCCGGACGAGCGTAAGCGTCTCTTTGAAATAATCTTTCTTGACCTCGCTAAAGCGAGCGTGTTCGTCTCTTTGAAGTGTGGCAGAAGTGGTATACCGGGCGTTAGTGATGTTCTGAGGTTTATGGTATCTGGCTGTTTGAGTGTGTATATACTTACAGTTTGTACGAACAGTTGAAAGCAGTTTTTTAAAACTTATTATTCAATTGTCTTTTGCTCGTTTGATCTTAAGATCTTGACGTTATTTCTTGTCCAGTTATTTTATTTACTGTATGTGACGAATAAAATTGTTGTATATTACAACCATGTCTTTTACAAACTTGCTGATTGCTCGAGGCAAAAGTGTCTTTAAAGCGTGGCCCCTTGGTGTTAAACGACAGATGCCAGATTTGACATAGCTGGCATGTGTGATGCTTTGACGTGTTTGTGGCCTTTGGTAAATGTGTACATATATGGTTTACGAAAACAGTCGAATTTAGTTTTTCTGGTGCTGTGACCCGGAGCGGAAGCGGGAGACAAGCGGGAAGAGAGAGCGACCGGGAGCGTGAGAGCAAGCGGGGAAGGAAACGAAAGCGAGAGAGAAAAACGACCGAAAAACCTCTAAAAACCACGGGCAACACAAGGTACCTCGCTAGTCTATATATATATAAATAAATGTTTGTATGTATGTATGTATGTATGTATGTATGTATGTATGTATGTATGTATGTATGTATGTATTTATGTATGTATGTATGTATGTATGTATGTATGTATGTATGTATGTATGTATGTATGTATGTATGTATGTATATATGTATATAGGTATGGTATTCATGCATTGCTACACCATTCATCCGATGGTAATGAAATTTTCACACAACCTTGAGAGTCAAGGGGAATCAAATATAGAGAAAAAAAATTTGAAATCCGTCACAAAATGAGCGGGGCGGAGCGGGTGAGTGAGCGGGAACTATATATATATATGTATGTGCGTATGTATGTGTATGTATGTATGTGTATGTGCATGTATGTGTGTCTGTGTTTATGTATGTACTAGCGGAGATACCCGGCGTTGTCCGGGGTTTTTAGAGGTTTTTCTAATGTTTGTCTCTTTCTCTCCCGTTTCCTTTCCCACCTGCTTTCCCACTCCTGTTCTCTTTCCCGTTTTCGGTCGTTTTCCCGCTGCCGGTCGCTTTCCCGCCCCGGTCGTTTTCCCGTTCCCGGTCGCTGTCCCATTCCCGCTCACGTTTGCTCTCCCATTCCCGCTCACGCTTGCTTTTCCGTTCCCGCTCGCTGTCCATGCCGGGTCGCTTTCCCGTTTCTATAATAGACAAACTAACCCACAAACATTCATATATATATATATATATATATAGTCTTAGCAAATCTATTTTACGTTTTATAGGCTAACAGAAGTTATGAAAGAATGGAAAAGAGAAAATGAGCGTGAACGGGAACGGGAGAGCAACCGTGACCGGGAATGGGAGAGCAAGCATGACCGGGAATGGGAGAGCAAGCATGACCGGGAACGGGAAAGCGACCGGGAAAGGGAAAGCGACCGGGAACGGGAAAGCGACCGGGAACGGAAAAGCGACCGGGAACGGAAAAGCGACCGGGAACGGGAAAGCGACCGGGAACGGGAAAGCGACCGGGAACGCGGAAAACGACCGGGAACGCGACTGGAATCGGGAGAGCAAGCTTGGAAGGAAACGCGAGCAAGAGAGAAAATCGATAACAAAACTTCTGAGCGGGAAAGCGATCGGGAGCTGGAAAACGACCGAGAGCGGAAAAGCGACCGGGAACGCGACGAAAACGGGAAAGTGGAGAAGGAAACGGGAGCGAGAGAGACAAACATTAGAAAAACCTCTAAAAACCCCGGGCAACGCCGGGTAACCCCGCTAGTTCTATTATAAAAAATAAAGTATTTGTTTGCAAGCAGAGTAGCACTGTAAACTTGATATAGATTGCCATACATTTTGGTAACATATTTTGATTTATTTTGGTTGAAAATAACATCTTAAACAATTTTATTAAATTTTTTGATGAATAATCCGCTGGATGAAAAGACATTAGATGAACAGTCCTTATGATGAACCGTCCTCTTGATGAATAGTCCTTATGATGAACCGTCCTCTTGATGAATAGTCCATTGATGAATAGTCCTTTGATGAATAGTCCCTTGATGAATAGTCCTTGATGAACATTCGTTTGATGAATCGTCCTTTGATGAACAGTCCTAGAATCCTGTCATTTTAGCACGCTAAACCATATATTGGCTAAACCATCAACAAATATAATTTATGATGTATGTATGTGTGTGTATGTATGTATGTATGTATGTATGTATGTGAAAACTCTTCTTCGAGCAAGTTCGTCAGAGGTCTTCAGAGGAAGACCCTCCCAGCGTTTCGGCCCTTTTCCTGACGCTACCACGGGAGGGCGCGCCACGACCGTTGATCAGACGGCCGCCCCCTGACGAAATTTGTGTATCACATGCCGTTTCCGACCAGAACCAGATAACCGGCAAATCTTCAAAGTACCAGAACCAAGAAGTCATTTTAAAACCGTCAAGCAACTGTAACAAGATGAGAAACTGTCTTTCAAACGCCGGAACTTGAGCATGTAGTAACTGTAGTATCCACCAAACCGACAGATTCTGAAACCAAAAGAAACATTCACCTCCGGAACTTCGAGCCATGCCACCACTTTCACCAAACGAGAAACACCACAAACCCTAATGGCAGGAAACATTGTTTCGATTATTTTCTAAACGCCAGCAACTTTCCTTCTATTGCAAACAACCGAAACTTTCGCCGGCAGCCATAACGCGACTTCGTCCCTGAACTTGTAAACAAAGGAGGAGCTAACACTGTTGTACGGAAGCCAGAAGCGGCTGTTTACATTTCTTATCTCCTTTTTCATTCCTTTGCATCCATATCCAAAAAGAAGCTGTTTCTGCTCTTTCAGCTATTTTCTTGATAGCTTGAGTTTTTTTTCGACCCGACATTCCGAGAGCCACAAGCAATTTGACGAGTGAGCGACCGGCTAAACCCCTGGCGCCTACTTCAACTGGAAAAATCTCGACTCTATACCCCGCACGCTCCAAATCTTGGGCAAGGATTCTGTAACGTTCTTCTTTCAAGATATTTGAGGCTTCCATGTTGCTTTCCCATGGCACTGTTAGTTCGATGAACAGCAACGTCTTGGCCAAACTGGAAAAAATGACAATGTCCGGTCTCAATCCGCTGCTGCGAACCAATTCCGGAAAGCAGTCTTCATCTTTTAAGTCTGCTGATATCCTCCAGTCATTTGCCGCATCAAGCAGCGATTCTCTTCTCGTACTTGCCTTTCTGCGGCCCAAGTGCTGCAAGCCTTCTCTCAAGAAATAAACTTTTCTTCTGGGGCACAACTGCATCGAATTGGCTAGTCTGCAGTTCTCCTTGATAATGCCCAGTATCTCTCTTAGAACCTCATTGTGGCGCCACGTGTATCTTCCCTTTGCCAAAGCATACGGACAACATGAGAGAATATGAATCAGAGTTTCTGTTTTCTCACACAGCCTGCAAGCTTCATTTTCAAGCTTTCCCCACTTCACTAAGTTCGAAGCTGTCGGCAGTTGATCATACATCGCTCTAATCACGAAAGATAGGCGGATGGGCGAGTAACGCCACAGATCATTCCATGTCATCGAATGTTGAACTGCCGCCTCCCATCTAGTCCAATCGCCCTGTTGCGACATCTGAGCACCTAGCTGCACTCTTTCCAACTCCATTGCTCGCCTTCTGTCTTGAATAATCAGGTTTGTTCTTTCCTGCGACGAGGCCTTAGACCACCACACATGATGGAACCAACCCAGACCGAGCCGTCCTGGTTGCACTGCTCCGAGCTTTTCAGACCATTGCAAAGATCCCTCGGCTTCACGGATGTCCCTCCCTGCAGTCCAGCCTTTTCCCGATCCAACTGATGCGCCCACATTCACGATACATTGGTCTGAAGAGTTGTCCAGCATCAACTGTGTCCGTATCTTGCTAATCTTGTACTCTTCTACTAGGGACTTGAATGGAAGAGCTAACTTAGCTGTCTTACTATATAGAGCTAAAGTTGTTAACGCCGGTGGAAGTCCTAGCCATTTCCGAATACAGCAGTTCATTTTCTTTTCCATTCGCTCCACGTGAGATAAACATATCTCATAGATTGTTAATGGCCATAGCAACCTCGGTATCAAAACAAACTGTACCAGCCATACCTTGAACCTTCCCTGCAGCTCGGTTGAATTGATTTTCCTCAGGTCCTCAACCAAGCCCTGCAAAACGATGCTGCTCTGACTCACATCATTCATGGAGACGTTGTACCATCTTCCCAAGCTTTTCACAGGCTCTTGCTGGATCGTTGGGATTTCGCAACCAGCCACCGAGAATGAGACAAAACCATCAATCTCTCCATGTCGCAAAGAAAGGCTTCTCGATTTGGCTGGCTTGAACTTCATTCCACACCAGGACAACAAGTCGTTGAAATTTTGAAGAATACGGCGCATTTCGCCGCAGTGATTCAAGATAAAAGTAGTGTCGTCCATGAAGGCTTTTATCGATGGCATGAAAATTCCTTTTCCCAGGTAAACATCCTGAACCCGAGATGCAATCGAACCGAGCAATAATTGCATAGCCAGAACAAATAGGATGGGAGAAATTGAACACCCCATAGCAATTCCGACCCGCAAGTTGAACCACTCTGTGGAGCACGTCGATGTTGACAGACGTAGCTTAAAACGGCGAAAATACTGTTGCAGAACATCGATGAGGAATTCTGGAACATTGTGCCTTTTGAGTGTCTTCCAGAGCAATTGATGGCGAACAGTCCCGTACGCGTTTGCTAAATCAAGCCAGACCACATGCAGGCTGAGTTGGTTTTGCCTTGCTCTTTTGATGGCCTCCCAAATCATGGATGAGTGCTCGATACATCCCGGTACTCCGGAGACTCCTCCTTTCTGCACGGATCTGTCAATGTACTCATTACGAATTGCAAAATCCGTGAGCCTCTTGGCCAGAACAGCGAAAAATATTTTTCCCTCCACGTTCAAAAGTGAGATTGGTCGGAATTGGTTGATATTGACCGAATCTTTTTCTTTGGGGATGAAAACTCCCTCCGCCTTCTGCCATTCCCTATCTACGCATCTAGATCGCCATGCAATCTTTAAACGGTTGTAGAGCAGCTTTTGCACGCCTGGACATCTCTTGTATAACAAATATGGAATGCCGTTGGGACCTGGGGCAGATTTGTTCCTCGTTTTTTTTAGAAACCGAGATACTTCATTCATCTTTATCTCTCCACCGTCGAAAGCCACTTTCGGCAACTGTACTTCGGGAAAATCGGTTCTTTCCGGCAGCTCTGAATCGCCAAGAGGATCTTTGAACGCCAAACGGAAGTGATCATCTAATTCTTGTTTTGTCGCTCGAAGAGTGCCAGATTTTGGTGGATCCAGCAAACTTTTTCCGAAGCAAAATGGATTTTCCATGAATTTGCATCTGGCTTTCTTTTGCTCACTTTTCTTTTTCCGGAGTCTTTCTGCAGCCCTGAGAGCCCGGAGCCGATTTTTTACATCCCGCCACAGTTCAGACAGACCAACTTTTTCGACCCCCTCTGCGATTCTCCATTGCCGCCTGAGTTTCTTTCGCTCCTTCTTTAATTTTTCAATTTCTCTCTGCCGTCTGGATACTGCTGCATGCGTGTGAACCGGGTTTTTCTGGACCACACCAAATGAATCAAAACATTTTTTGTAGATAATTTCTGAGAAGGTTTTCATATCGAGTTGTGGATTCTCCCTCAACTGGGCTTTGAGTAATCTCGTCAACTCCAAGTCTAATGTTGACCAAG
This sequence comes from Erpobdella octoculata, assembly GCA_963978895.1. Classification (NCBI taxonomy): domain Eukaryota; kingdom Metazoa; phylum Annelida; class Clitellata; order Hirudinida; family Erpobdellidae; genus Erpobdella; species Erpobdella octoculata. The sequence goes on from OZ022246.1 coordinate 19,920,057, forward strand.
CTGAAGTGTCAATTGCTTTCGGAAATTTAATTCTTGTCTTGGGTTCTGAATTTACATCTGCTTCTGAATCGGAGACTTTGTCGGGGCTGTGGTTAGCTTCCGGCCCGGCGTAGTCAGACGTGTTACCTGCCTCCTTGGTTGAAGCAGAGCGTTGATTGATAGCAGTTTGACAACCCATTTTAGTTTTATGAACATTCATTCCGCAAATTGACTTAAATCTTCTTCCACAAACACATTCAATTCCTCCGTCGAAATCAATCTGTGGAATATGGATGGGTTCTGGAACTTCTTGAGCCGACGAATCTGAGCCCGCACTGAGAGATAATGGGCGGCGAACAGAAGCGGGAAGACATCCCATTTTTGTTCTGTGAACTTTCATTCCTCGGACTGTCTTGAAACTTTTTCCACACCAACACAACACGGGCAAACCCCCATCAGGGTTCCTTAGAAAAGCCGGTTCATCATCCTGTAGTCCATTGATGAGCTCATCATTCTCCCCCCCCCCCTTTCGGTAAGAGCTCAGGGGGCATAATTCTTTTGTTGTAGACGTATAACAAACATAATTTATGATGTATGTATGTGTGTGTGTGTTCACTCCTGAAGAGCTTTTCTGTGGAGGTCATCAGAAGAAAACCCCCCCTCGAGCAAACGTTTCGGCTCTTTAATTTCTTGACGAACTTTGGAACATGGTGCATCGTCAAAGCTCTCCAAATCAGCTGGTGACGAACCGCTCCATAAGCATTTGCAAGATCAAGCCAAACGACGTGCAAACTGAGTCGATTCTGTTTTGCTCTTTTTATAGACTCCCAGATCATGGTAGAATGTTCGATGCAACCAGGAACGCCAGGGATTCCTCCTTTCTGAATTGACTTGTCTATGTAGTCGTTTTGTGTTAGATAGCTCGTCAACCTCTTGGCAAGCACAGCAAAAAATATTTTTCCTTCAACATTGAGAAGAGAAATTGGTCTGAACTGATTGATGTCGACTGAAACTTTCTCCTTTGGTATAAAAATGCCTTCAGCTTTTTGCCACTCTTTATCAACAGACCCGGAAGTCCAAGCAGACTTGAGCAATGAGTGTAAAACTTTCAACACACCCGGACATTTTTTATACACCAGGTATGGTACACCATTTGGGCCTGGAGCAGATCTATTTCTTGTTTTTCGGAGGAATTGGGATATGTCAAAAATTGAAATTACTCCCTCGTTGAAAGCAACCTTTGGAAGAGGAATCTCGGGAAGATCTGATCTTTCAGCTAGTTCTTTGTCGCCCAAGGGGTCAATGAAAGCAGCTCGGAAGTGATGATCAAGCTGCTCTTTACTGACTTGCAGAGTACCTGACTTTGGTGGATCGAGCAAGCTTTTACCATAACGGAATGGATCTCTGACAAACTGGAATCTTGAGAAGCTTGGAAAGTATCTCGTCGAGCTTCGACCAATCCGCTTTGTGAGCAGCAGCGGGGAAGTTAATTCTAGCCCGAGGTTGCCTATTCTCGTCGCTATCAGGATCGTGGAACCTGTCGGGGCTGTGGTTGGCATCCGGCCCGACTTGGCCCGGCGTTTTACCTGAAGCAATGCTTGCTTCAGTACGATGATCATGTACAGCTTTAAGCAGGCAACCCATTTTCGTACGGTGAACCTTCATACCGCGGCTTGTTGCGAAACCTCTACCGCACACACACTCATGAAGTGTTCCCCCATTAGGGTCCGTTGGAAGAGCAAGTTCGATGGCCGTAGGTCCGATTGTGAGCTCATCATACTCCCCCTCCTTTCGGTTGGAGCTCTGGGGGCATAAATTCGATTTCGTTGTCGCAGCTAGATGAACGGTGTTTTTTGTATCCCGGCTAAGCTGGGCCAGGATACCCGTAATACTCGTCTTTCCGAGTTGCCACCTGTCTTTCCACGGTGTCACCGGTCTTTCCCAGTTGCCACAAGGTCTTTCCCGAGAGTCACCCGGTCTTTCCCGGGGGTCAAATGGCTAACGCCTCAAAAATGTGTGTTCACTCCTGAAGAGCTTTTCTGTGGAGGTCATCAGAAGAAAACCCCCCCTCGAGCAAACGTTTCGGCTCTTTAATTTCTTGACGTTCTAAGGGGGGTGAGCCACGTTCGACGGACGAACGTCCTCCGGCAGAAAATGTTTTTGTTCTTTTCCGACATCGAATTTCTATCATTCCTTGCATCGTGGCAGATATTTGTCATGCAAATAAACTCGCGACTTTAGAGAAATTCAGACTATTCAAGTGAGAAAACCTTCGACGACATAACGGCTTCGCTTTCGTAGCGTATGTATGTATGTATGTATGTATGTATGTATGTATGTATGTATGTATGTATGTATGTATGTATGTATGTATGTATGTATGTATGTATGTATGTATGTATGTATGTATGTATGTATGTATGTATGTATGTATGTATGTATGTATGTATGTATGTATGTATGTATGTATGTATGTATGTATGTATGTATGTATGTATGTATGTATGTATGTATGTATGTATGTATGTATGTATGTATGTATGTATGTATGTATGTATGTATGTATGTATGTATGTATGTATGTATGTATGCATGCATGCATCAACAACTTTAAAATGCGCCCGCAAGGTTTTTCGTTGTATATGAATTATAGGAATAATATAGGAATATTATTTTATACTTTTTAGGGCGCAAGAAAAACGTTGTTTTTTTAAAAATGTGTTTTTTATTAATTAATTTTTAAAAACTCAACCATGTATAGCCCAGTCCAAGCGCTTTCATAAAGTTTTTTATTTGCACGGACATCACACACACTACACGCATGTACCTAGTTTGTATTGTAGTTGATGGCGTTGGCTGGTATGACTACACGTTATATATGCTACTGCGGTAAAGCTAGCAGACACTCGTAACACGGTGAAAAGCTTATGAAATGCACGGGGAAAGCTAGCAGACACTCAAATTATTTTATTTAAATATAAAAAAGAAATATCGGTAATGTTAGACAATTAAATTTTAAAACTGATAGGGTTGAAATAAAAAACCGACAACAACAATTTGAAAAGATATTTGAGATTTAATTTGCATTTACCATAAAGTAAACAAAAATGTACGGAACCACCAATGTTTTAGGAACTCATTTTCAGTTACTAAAACGTTTTATAAATAATTTTAAGCTTCTATTTTAACTTTATTTGTATTCTTACAACATATACAAAATTCAAAACTTAGAACCAAAGCGGACTCCTTACTGATTTACAACCGATGTTCCAGAACTTATATCTCGGTAACTATTATTGTCAAATTTTTTATTTAAATTTTAAAATTCAGTTTAATCATGTATCAACAATGTATCAAAAATTCAGAAGCCGACAATTACTTTTACTACCTAGCAGACACTCAGGTAGTAGACCCCTCTCTGATTTACGCTTTAACAACACCGATGTTGCAGAGCTAATATCTCGGTAACTATTATTGTCAAATTTTTTATTTAAATTTTAAAATTCAGTTTAATCATGTATCAATAATGTATCAAAAATTCAGAAGCCGACAATTACTTTTACTACCTAGCAGACACTCAGTTAGTAGACCCCTCTCTGATTTACGCTTTAACAACCGATATTACAGAGCTAATATCTCGGTAACTATTATTGTGAAAATTTTTATTTAATTTTATAATTTAGTTCAATCATGTTTTTACAAAATATCAAAAATTCAGAAGCCGACAATTACTTTTACTACCTAGCAGACACTCAGTTAGTAGACCCCTCTCTGATTTACGCTTTAACAACACCGATATTGCAGAGCTAATATCTCGGTAACTATTATTGTGAAATTTTTTATTTAATTTTATAATTTAGTTCAATCATATTTCTACAAAATATCAAAAATTTAGAAGCCGACAATTACTTTTACTACCTAGCAGACACTCAGGTAGTAGACCCTTCTCTGATTTACGCTTTAACAACACCAATGTTGCAGAGCTAATATCTCGGTAACTATTATTGTCAAATTTTTTATTTAAATTTTAAAATTCAGTTTAATCATGTATCAATAATGTATCAAAAATTCAGAAGCCGACAATTACTTTTACTACCTAGCAGACACTCAGTTAGTAGACCCCTCTCTGATTTACGCTTTAACAACCGATATTGCAGAGCTAATATCTCGGTAACTATTATTGTGAAAATTTTTATTTAATTTTATAATTTAGTTCAATCATGTTTTTACAAAATATCAAAAATTCAGAAGCCGACAATTACTTTTACTACCTAGCAGACACTCAGTTAGTAGACCCCTCTCTGATTTACGCTTTAACAACACCGATATTGCAGAGCTAATATCTCGGTAACTATTATTGTGAAATTTTTTATTTAATTTTATAATTTAGTTCAATCATATTTCTACAAAATATCAAAAATTCAGAAGCCGACAATTACTTTTACTACCTAGCAGACACTCAGTTAGTAGACCCTTCTCTGATTTACGCTTTAACAACACCAATGTTGCAGAGCTAATATCTCGGTAACTATTATTGTCAAATTTTTTATTTAATTTTATAATTTAGTACAATCATATTTTTACATAATATCAAAAATTCAGAAGCCGACAATTACTTTTACTACCTAGCAGACACTCAGTTAGTAGACCCTTCTCTGATTTACGCTTTAACAACACCAATGTTGCAGAGCTAATATCTCGGTAACTATTATTGTCAAATTTTTTATTTAAATTTTAAAATTCAGTTTAATCATGTATCAACAATGTATCAAAAATTCAGAAGCCGACAATTACTTTTACTACCTAGCAGACACTCAGGTAGTAGACCCCTCTCTGATTTACGCTTTAACAACACCGATGTTGCAGAGCTAATATCTCGGTAACTATTATTGTGAAAATTTTTAATTAATTTTATAATTTAGTTCAATCATATTTTTACAAAATATCAAAAATTCAGAAGCCGACAATTACTTTTACTACCTAGCAGAGACTCAGGTAGTAGACCCCTCTCTGATTTACGCTTTAACAACACCGATGTTGCAGAGCTAATATCTCGGTAACTATTATTGTGAAAATTTTTATTTAATTTTATAATTTAGTTCAATCATATTTTTACAAAATATCAAAAATTCAGAAACCGACAATTACTTTTACTACCTAGCAGACACTCTGGTAATAGACCCCATTTCTGACACATTCGTTGTCGCAAAACTTATATATATATATATATATATATATATATATATATATATATATACTGTAATTATTGTTGTGAGGTTTTTTATTTAAATTTTAAACTTTAGCTCTTACATGTTTCTACAGCAAAAACATTTAAACTTCAAGTATATTTTGGTAGCAATGAATGTTATCTTCGAGTGTGGGAGACAGAACGTTTCATTTATTACATCTGGTTTTGCCTATCCCATGGACGGATGTTTAACATTACGATGAACACTAGATATATTTCTTGGAATAATATGCTAATTAAATAATTATTTATTTATTTATAACACTAGCGGGGTATCCCTGCGTTAGCCGGGGTTTTTATGTTTTTCTATTGTTTTTCTAACTCGCTCCCATTTCCTTCCTCGCTTGCTTTCCGGTCCCGGTCGCTTTCCCGCCCCCGGTCGCTTTTCCGCTCTCGCTTGCTCTCTCGTTCTCGGTCGCTTACCTCCACTGCCTACGAACTACGAATACCAAAGCTCAATTGCATTATTTCTCAAACAATAAGACACTGTACACCATGCAAAAAGTTGTGAATTTCTTTTAAAAAATAAACTTGAAGATAATTTATGACAATAACAAGAAAATTGTTCTGAATGATAAAAGTTTTGTATCAATAAGACGCACAAATTCAAAAATAATATGAAATAAGAAAATAGTATTAACAAAAATATTTACAAAAATATTTACAAAAATATTTACAAAAATATTTACAAAAATATTTACAAAAACATTTACAAAAATATTTACAAAATTATTAACAAAAATACTTTTATTTACAGTTAGGATATTTAAAAAAAATATTACCAAGTTGATATTTATGTTAGATTGTGTAGAACCCTAAAAAATATTTACAAAATTATTAACAAAAATACTTAAGAGTTATTTACAGTTAGGATATTTACAAAAAATATTTGCAAGTTGATATTTATGATAGATTGTGTAGAACCCTAAAAAATATTTACAGTTATTTAGTTATAAAAAAAAAGTTGAACCAAATAAATGTATAAAAAGAAGAAGAACGAGACTTTACAATCTGTTGCATGGAGTTTAAAAATTATTACTAAGCGATACATCTTTAATGACCAGTGATGGGTAGTAACAAATTACAAGTAACGGAATTACAGTAACAAATTACAAGTAACGGAATTACAGTAACAAATTACAAGTAACGGAATTACAGTAACAAATTACAAGTAACGGAATTACAGTAACAAATTACAAGTAACGGAATTACAGTAACAAATTACAAGTAACGGAATTACAGTAACAAATTACAAGTAACGGAATTACAGTAACAAATTACAAGTAACGGAATTACAGTAACAAATTACAAGTAACGGAATTACAGTAACAAATTACAAGTAACGGAATTACAGTAACAAATTACTTTTTTCAGTAACAAGTAACGTAACAGATTACTTTTCAAAATTGTAACAAAGTAACAGTAACAAATTACTTTTTTAAAGTAACAGTAACGGATTTTTAAAAATTGTTACTTTTTATTTTCGAGCATTGGATCAAGCGTTAAGATGGCTCGAGTCTGGACCAATAGGAGCAAAGTGTGTCACTGGATTCATGATCGCGTTCATTTTAACAACGCGCCATATCAAGGTAAACAAACTTCCTTTTTATTATCGTTTACTCTTTCGGAAACGTTTGCGAGTTCACAGATCGTGTTTTGGGATCATGAAGTTAATAAAGAGTTAAATTATGAAGAAACTGGTAATGAAATCGGATGGGTGCATCAGCTCGATGATAACGATAGAAGATATTACGCCCGCAATTTGTTATATGAGCAAGTGCTTGCAGTACAGTTGAGTACAGCAGGTTGAAATGCAGGCTGAACAACAAAATGGTTCAGTTGAGATACCTCAGCCAGATGATGATTTTTTTATATTTGTTACAGGTACATTTAAGCAAACTGATGAAACTGCGGAGGTGGATATGTATCTTAGCGATATTTCTCGTGATATTGAATAAATTGATATTCCATGTACCTTGAAATTGTTCAAAAGATATAATACTTCTCTTCCATCAAGTGCTCCTGTTGAACGGCTGTTTAGCATGACTGGTCATTAATAATGAGTCATCAGTGAAATTGGATATGTTAGCTTTTTGTGAAAACTCTAGGAATTTTCAGAAAGGTCTGAGCCAAAATAGTTGTGATTCAGAAAAGGATATACTAGGCAAATATGTACCAAACAATTTGAAACTGCAAAAGAACAACACAGTTTTTATCAGTTTTATAGCGTCAACTTCAGACTTCTATGTACGCATACACGCACGCATACACGCACGCATACACGCACGCATACACACACGCATACACACACGCATACACACACGCATACACACACGGATACACACACGCATACACACACAAACATACACATACATACATACATACATACATACATACATACATACATACATACATACATACATACATACATACATACATACATACATACATACATACATACATACATACATACATACATACATACATACATACACGCATACACGCACGCATACACACACGCATACACACACGCATACACACACGCATACACACACGGATACACACACGCATACACACACAAACATACACATACATACATACATACATACATACATACATACATACATACATACATACATACATACATACATACATACATACATACATGCATACATACATACATACATTGGAAATTATGTATGTAAATATTGGAGCTATTAATACCAGATTATGAACAAATGAAGCAAAAACAAAGTTTTTTAAAAACACACTTTTATATTTTTATTAAACAACGAGTATATTAGCATATCACAAATAATTATTTCATTACATTTTGTCCAATCGATCCGAAAATTTGATAGAATGCATTGTTAATCAGTTCGGAGGTATGTTTAAATTTTGAAGTCTCTAGCTCATTGGGCAGTTTATTTAAAATCGATTGCAAATTTTAACGACAGACAGATAGATAGACAGACTGACAGACAGACAGACAAAGAAGTCGAGTTAAGTAAAAGTGTGTAAAAAACATCGTTTTTCCTTAGAATCCGTTCCCGTAAAATTTAGTTGTTGTTTGTAAAAATATAAATTTAAGACATAAAATTGAGAGCGACGAGGTTTAACATACTTATAATAGGAAGATAGAAATAAATAGAAACTGAAATAGTATGTGGTTTCCTTCACAGATCGAACTGACTTGTAGGTCGGAAATAACGGATAATGAAAAACTTTACGCTTGCATGCTATCTTAGATTCAATAATAAATAAACAAGTAAATTAAAAACGAATTTTTAAAACCCAATGCTTTTATATGTAATTAAAACACAAATTTTGCAATCAATTTTTTCTTATATTACTCTTTTATTTTATATTAAAGTCGCAAACATTGGCAAACTTCCAGAGTACCACATCATGTTAAATAAACAACTTAGCTAGCTTCCCATGAGACAAATTTTATTCAATTTGCGGTTTCTTGTAGACTGTTAAATAAACAAACTGCTTATTAACTAAATTAATTGACTTATTGTAAAACTAATAATTGAATATTGCATTGTCTTCTATTTAGTATTTTGAGCATGTATGCAAAATTTGAAAAAATCTATCATCAGGAAGTGACTCAAAAATTGATTGCAAGATTTGAAACAGACAGAGAAACAAACAGACAGAGAAACAAACAGAGACGACGAGTAGATAAAAGCATTGGGAAAAAAGTCAGTCGTCTCTCAGTTTTCAGGTCGATCTAATAAATATAAAGGATATAAGGTTGAAGAATGACGACTGCGTTAGAGATTAAATTGGAAAAAATCGCTTTGTACTAAAATGGCAGATGATGGAACCATTAAAATAAATAGAGTTGCGTGGGGCACGGAGAACGGGTAGCTGAATCATAGTAAAGTTTATTTTTATTGATTGATTGAACACAGTGAAAATAATATAAGGGATTTGACAAACAAAGTTGAATTATTTTAAAGGATTGAAAGATTATACTATCCCAGATTTCAACAGCATTAGATTTACAAACTTTTATTCAATCTCTGTACGCAAATCTTGCAAGTAAAATTTAACAAGTTTTTTGATTAGTTAGTAAGCTGAAACTTTTAGCATAGCTTTATTTATATTGGATGAAAATGCATGATTAAATTGAAAAAAAAACCGAAAAACCTAATTTGAATATCTTTCGTATTTCTAACCCTATTAAAATAAAAGTTTGTGTTGAAAAACTCGTTTATTCCTTTACTTGTTTGTTTATAAAAATACCTCCAAAGTACAAAAACGTTTTCACTAAATTATTAAAAAATATTGTTTTCTGTTTTTCCATGGAAAACAAAAATGACAATAATTTGGTACAATTTTTTGCTACATACATAGTAGCCTATTTTTGAACATTATTTAAAATTGCCAGACTGGTTAGAAATATTGTGCACATTATGAACTTTATAAATATGTTTTAATGAGTCTTACCAGATTTGGTTTTAGGCAACATTTTCAGGACACTACCCAAATCAAAACACCAACATTTGAAACAAATTACTAAACACCGGGGAAGAGGGTATTCGCCGGGAAGGCATTAAAAATTCCATAAATATGCCTTGACGACACACACCATGATTCTGCTGAGGAAAAACAAAGAAGATTTTCCAGCATCAAGATACTTCCAGACAGCGAATAGAGTAGGACTACGGGGTCACAGGTACAAGATCTTCGAACAATCGGAGGGGAAATTTAAGCAGAGATTCTTCAGCAGCAGAGTCATCAATGCCTGGAACCAGCTGAGTGAAGAAGCAGTTTCTGTTGAGTCGATTAAACATTTTAAAATTATGCTTGGACAAATTGGTTTTTAAACAGTATTGGTTATCACACAGGCTCTTTAGTCTTCTGGACCACTTTAAACCATGTTATTATTATTTATTATTATTAATTGTCGGCTTCTGAATATTTGATATTTTGTAGCAACATGATTGAACTAAATTATAAAATTAAATAAAAATTTTCACAATAATAGTTACCGAGATATTAGCTCTGCAATATCGGTGTTGTTAAAGCGTAAATCAGAGAGGGGTCTACTACCTGAGTATCTGCTAGGTAGTAAAAGTAATTGTCGGCTTCTGAATTTTTGATATTTTGTAAAAATATGATCGAACAAAATTATAAAATTAAATGAAAAATTTGACAATAATAGTTACCGAGATATTAGCTCTGCAATATCGGTGTTGTTAAAGCGTAAATCAGAGAGGGGTCTACTGCCTGAGTGTCTGCTAGGTAGTAAAAGTAATTGTCGGCTTCTGAATTTTTGATATTTTGTAGCAACATGATTGAACTAAATTATAAAATTAAATGAAAAATTTTCACAATAATAGTTACCGAGATATTAGCTCTGCAACATCGGTGTTGTTAAAGCGTAAATCAGAGAGGGGTCTACTAACTGAGTGTCTGCTAGGTAGTAAAAGTAATTGTCGGCTTCTGAATTTTTGATATTTTGTAGAAATATGATTGAACTAAATTATAAAATTAAATAAAAATTTTCACAATAATAGTTACCGAGATATTAGCTCTGCAATATCGGTTGTTAAAGCGTAAATCAGAGAGGGGTCTACTACCTGAGTGTCTGCTAGGTAGTAAAAGTAATTGTCGGCTTCTAAATTTTTGATATTTTGTAGAAATATGATTGAACTAAATTATAAAATTAAATAAAAAATTTCACAATAATAGTTACCGAGATATTAGCTCTGCAATATCGGTGTTGTTAAAGCGTAAATCAGAGAGGGGTCTACTACCTGAGTGTCTGCTAGGTAGTAAAAGTAATTGTCGGCTTCTAAATTTTTGATATTTTGTAGAAATATGATTGAACTAAATTATAAAATTAAATAAAAAATTTCACAATAATAGTTACCGAGATATTAGCTCTGCAACATCGGTGTTGTTAAAGCGTAAATCAGAGAGGGGTCTACTACCTGAGTGTCTGCTAGGTAGTAAAAGTAATTGTCGGCTTCTGAATTTTTGATATTTTGTAGAAACATGATTGAAATAAATTATAAAATTAAATAAAAATTTTCACAATAGTAGTTACCGAGATATTAGCTCTGCAACATCGGTGTTGTTAAAGCGTAAATCAGAGAGGGGTCTACTAACTGAGTGTCTGCTAGGTAGTAAAAGTAATTGTCGGCTTCTGAAATTTTGATATTTTGTAGAAACATGATTGAAATAAATTATAAAATTAAATAAAAATTTTCACAATAATAGTTACCGAGATATTAGCTCTGCAACATCGGTGTTGTTAAAGCGTAAATCAGAGAGGGGTCTACTACCTGAGTCTCTGCTAGGTAGTAAAAGTAATTGTCGGCTTCTGAATTTTTGATATTTTGTAGAAACATGATTGAAATAAATTATAAAATTAAATAAAAATTTTCACAATAATAGTTACCGAGATATTAGCTCTGCAACATCGGTGTTGTTAAAGCGTAAATCAGAGAGGGGTCTACTAACTGAGTGTCTGCTAGGTAGTAAAAGTAATTGTCGGCTTCTGAATTTTTGATATTTTGTAGAAACATGATTGAAATAAATTATAAAATTAAATAAAAATTTTCACAATAGTAGTTACCGAGATATTAGCTCTGCAACATCGGTGTTGTTAAAGCGTAAATCAGAGAGGGGTCTACTAACTGAGTGTCTGCTAGGTAGTAAAAGTAATTGTCGGCTTCTGAATTTTTGATATTTTGTAGAAATATGATTGAACTAAATTATAAAATTAAATAAAAATTTTCACAATAATAGTTACCGAGATATTAGCTCTGCAATATCGGTTGTTAAAGCGTAAATCAGAGAGGGGTCTACTACCTGAGTGTCTGCTAGGTAGTAAAAGTAATTGTCGGCTTCTAAATTTTTGATATTTTGTAGAAATATGATTGAACTAAATTATAAAATTAAATAAAAAATTTCACAATAATAGTTACCGAGATATTAGCTCTGCAATATCGGTGTTGTTAAAGCGTAAATCAGAGAGGGGTCTACTAACTGAGTGTCTGCTAGGTAGTAAAAGTAATTGTCGGCTTCTGAATTTTTGATATTTTGTAAAAACATGATTGAACTAAATTATAAAATTAAATAAAAATTTTCACAATAATAGTTACCGAGATATTAGCTCTGCAATATCGGTTGTTAAAGCGTAAATCAGAGAGGGGTCTACTAACTGAGTGTCTGCTAGGTAGTAAAAGTAATTGTCGGCTTCTGAATTTTTGATATTTTGTAGAAATATGATTGAACTAAATTATAAAATTAAATAAAAATTTTCACAATAATAGTTACCGAGATATTAGCTCTGCAATATCGGTTGTTAAAGCGTAAATCAGAGAGGGGTCTACTACCTGAGTGTCTGCTAGGTAGTAAAAGTAATTGTCGGCTTCTGAATTTTTGATACATTGTTGATACATGATTAAACTGAATTTTAAAATTTAAATAAAAAATTTGACAATAATAGTTACCGAGATATAAGTTCTGGAACATCGGTTGTAAATCAGTAAGGAGTCCGCTTTGGTTCTAAGTTTTGAATTTTGTATATGTTGTAAGAATACAAATAAAGTTAAAATAGAAGCTTAAAATTATTTATAAAACGTTTTAGTAACTGAAAATGAGTTCCTAAAACATTGGTGGTTCCGTACATTTTTGTTTACTTTATGGTAAATGCAAATTAAATCTCAAATATCTTTTCAAATTGTTGTTGTCGGTTTTTTATTTCAACCCTATCAGTTTTAAAATTTAATTGTCTAACATTACCGATATTTCTTTTTTATATTTAAATAAAATAATTTGAGTGTCTGCTAGCTTTCCCCGTGCATTTCATAAGCTTTTCACCGTGTTACGAGTGTCTGCTAGCTTTACCGCAGTATATATGCTCACCATGCCTGAAGATGAAATATAGTAGTTAACCAACAAACGATAACTAAAAATTTATGGTAGTTAGCTTACATTTATTTTGAAGTAGTTACAAATTAAACTGCTTTATAAAAACCAATGCATTGATGCATTGTGCATTGTGCATGCACTTTTTGTAAAAAAAGTAAAATAAATTCAATAGTTAATATCAGGAATCCTCTAATTTATTAATTTTTCGCAGCTTGATTTGCAAGAATTGGCATTGCTCGATTTCCATTTTAATAACCTGAAAATGTGGTTTTGTATAACTATGGTTCACATAAACAAAATTTAGTCTTCTGTGTGCATTATCTGTAAAAATTTCAAGTTTTTCATGTACTTATTTATGTGTAAATGTTATGCAGTGGTTACAGGGAAGTTCCATGTACAAAAACTGTTTATAAGGAGGACTGCCGCAGCCAAAATGTGACAGTTTGTCCGAATTATCTTTCTGAATATATATGGACAAAATCATCATTTTGTAAATGTCATTTTGAAGCTTGGAAGGAGTCTTATAATAGCGACTGTTATGTGAACAAGTATATTTTTATTTTGCTAATATATCAAATTAAGTTTTAAAATAATTAAAAGTCTCAACACCTTTAAAATGTTTCACTTCAGGACAACTATCTGTAATTATTACATCTTTAATGTGCCTTCACTATGCCTGGAATGTGAAGACGGATATACTGGAGCATGCTGCAATATACGTAATTAAAAAAAAAACTTTTGAGCAAATTAATAAAAACTTTTAACTTGCCCCAGCTGCATGTTCTGGTAAAACAGAATTGTTTGTTTGTTCCTTTTTCAAAACTGGAATTAGAAGCATTGCCTGGAGCCATTGCATATATTAACAGCAAGCAGGCACTGTTTCAACCAGAGTGCAGCAGAGCAAGTTCAAAATTTAATCTGGTTTGCTGCCCTGTATTTTAAAACATATATAAAATATCTTACAATTTTTTTTATTCGTCATTTCCAGCCAAATGCTCAAATTGCAGACCCGAACAATACTGCAGTGCTCCAAATCAGTGCAGCTGCTACAGAACTTCTCAGGGAGATTGTTATCTAGGTAAATTTGTTTTGTGACACTTGATTATTTTAGTCCTAAAAATACAGTGTTTTATTTTTCAATAATTCCACATGTTAATTTACGTCCTAAGTTTCTCCATAGCTTAGCGGTGGGAATAAATTATTTTCTTTCATTATTAGCGGGCTGTGGAGATGACAGAGATTGTTACCCTGGTTCTTGTAATAGCAACAATATGTGTGAGTGTCCGCCAGGATTTTCAGGACGCAATTGTGATGATAGTGAGTTATATCTTTTTTATTTTATCAGAGCTGTGGACACAAATGAAATGAGAAGCATACTCCAGCTACACACTGTTGTTGAAGTAGTGCTTATTCAAGCTTATACCAGAGCTTTGGAATAGATTGAATTATTTATTTGTTCTATAATATAGACATTGTTGTAAACAAAATTGTTATATTAAACGAATTTTGCAATTACTTTTTTACTTTTAGTATTGAAACAAAATTTATTTAAAAAAAATTACAGTTCTTTATCAAGTGACTTTAGAAAAGTGTAGCATTGATGTATCTGGCAAAAGCTCTGAATCTGCAATAGCTACATCTCTAAGAGATGATTTTCTATGTTCAAGGACAAAAGAAACAAGGCCTCTATTATGGATAAACACTAAATTAATCACTACTATAAGAGCCAAATGGATTGTGAAGAATGAATTGGTTTTACCAAATCTTGAAAGGAGTATGTCAGTGGGTGGCCAATCATTGAATATTCAAACTGGATTCACATTTAACATTTCTAATATTTTTAGAGGTAGTTGTTTTATCAATTTTTTTACAATTATATTATCTAATTTTTTCAAATTGAACACAAATTCGATTTTTGAAATCAGGATCCAATGATTGTATGAATTGTGATCTAACATTTGACTGGAGTGCTCTTGGTGATCTGGGAGATTTAGATCGAAAAGTGTAAGTCATTAATATTCTTTTAAGCATGAATTTATTACAAAAACTGTTTTTTCACTTTCGGATTTATTTTGCTTTTGCAAATCTTGTTCATTTCACAAGCACACTGCTTTTAATATGTTTGAATTATTGCCAGGGACAACCATCAAAATGCTACCACAAAAGTTTCTAACTGTCTCAGGCCGATTTTACAAAGCCAAAAATATATAGCTCTGTAATAAATGTATATTTTAATTGGGACATTTTGTTCAGTAATTTAAAAATAACTAAAAAGTTTTTTATATTTTTATAGGTTTTTGTTAGTCTTAAAATGAATTATCCTAGCTAACACTTAGCTTTATTTGTAATAGTCATTTTAGTTTTAGTTTACATTAACTTTGCCCATTTTATCTCATATTAGTTTTAGTTATTATTGCTAAAATAATATTACTTACACTTTTAAGTTACATATTATTTATTGACTCACAAAATGATTTAGTCTTAGAAAATTGATTATTTTAATAAATGAAAATATTTCTAAGATTAAAACAAAATTTGCTATATGAAAATATATCTTAAACTTGTAGCATCTCCATGACGTTTACTGCCAAAATTGTTGGCTACAAAAAACTAAGATATCAAAGCCGAACAATTGACTTTGTTCACAAACCAAACAACTCAATGGACTTTTTTTTGTCACAAATTTTAATTGGGTTTGATCTGACGCCACCTTACCACTGCTCCAGGGGTTCACAGAGTTCATCTTCTTGCACACAGCCAATCGCTTTGGATCAATCCATAACATCGGTTTGACTACAACTAATGATTTATTTTGTAAATTTTTTATTAAAAAAGTAATAAATAAATCCCATACAAAAATACAAATTGATTACTTCATTTTTTAAAATAGAAATCTCAAGTGAAATTTTCATTTGATGGTTGGATAGATGACGGATCCGGGATAGAAAGATACGACATTTATGTCTATCAGATGGTTCAGTCTCAACCAGATGGCCCATTGGATAGAGCTTTAAACTATTTAGAATGGCACAGTATTCAAAATTCTTCAAAACCCACTTATACGTATACGTGCAAGGATCCCGGAGTGTACGGATTATATTTGTACGTTTACGATTTCGCTGGAAACTGGGCACAAGCACGAAAAATTTTCTTGTACAACCCTAACCCAATTGACAGAAATGATATGGCTGCATTAACGTTTGGTCCCGATTACAATTTGAGTTATAGCAAAGATTCTGAGGCTTTATTTCTTACAAAACTGAAACCACTCGAACCAAATAATCCCTCATATTCTTTCTTGGTCAATTTTAACAAATGTTTTGTGGATACAAACAAAAGAGAGTGGAAATTACCTCTAGTACAATGGCCAGTTGACTCAAAGAATATGTATGACGATCATTATGGAGCGAGGTCTGTAGAAGTTGTGAACGACTTTGCAGCTGTTGTTGGATTTTCTTACACCTACCGAATATTAGACACTGGGGGTTACAACGTACAGCGACCTGGACAGGGTTCATTGACTCCTGTTCCCTCTAAAACCCGGTTGTCTTTTCCGCTGTCTGTAAACAAGACTGAGTTTAAAAATGGAATGACTCTTGTTATATGGATTGTTTACTATGACATCACAGATGATTTCAATGACTTTACAAGCTTCATTGCTGCCAAGTCAGTCCCATACATGATTGTACTTGATGCTGATCCAACTGTTTTAAGAACCTCGAGTAAAGATTATAATGCTGGAGTAGATGATAAATCTCTGAGGTGTTTTGATTTTTAAGATTCAAATTGAGGTGTTTTTTTTTAAGAATGAATATTCATAATTTATTTTTATGTTCACAAGAGTGACGATCGGATTGGAATCGGCTGTTTCAGGAGTGAAACAAATTAAATACAAAGTTATGCTTACTGATACAAATAACGTCATTTTAACTGACACATTTCAACCTCAAATGCTGCAATCTTCCAATAACAGGAAGAGAGTAAGTTATTTTATGAACTAGTAATTGCTGTTAAAGTGTTGATCAACTACCAAAAGGTAAAACAGGCAGGAAACTCTTAAATTTTCTAGTTTATTATAGTTTTGCTAGTAGCAATTGCTGCATTGGAACAGTTTAACAAATAAAATAATTGAAAAACTGAAAATCTAGCAAACTATTAATTTCAAGGCTAAAATAATGTTGAAAGTAATTCATTTAAACTTTAAGAAAGTGTCTTTCAGTATCCTTAAATTTTACCTGATGATCAACCAAGCAAATTTTTTATCTAGTTTTTCCAGTAATATACTATTTTAAATGAAACTGTTATCAGTTTCTTAGAAAGGATGTCATTTTCTCTATTTTAGAAATGTTTTATTTTTTATCCAACTGAAAGAATAACAGCTAATTACTGATTCTTTTGTTTAGCTGAAATGAAAACAAATGAATTAAATTAAATTTAAATAAATTTACTGAAATTTGAATCTCACCAAACTAATTTGAGAATTAATTAAGTAATGACAAAACTTTACATGTACTTGTTATTACAGGACATCGCTAGTAGTGTCTGCAATCCAGTAAGGGATTCATCCTGTTATTGTATGAAAGCAAATCAGATGATGTGCTTCAAAAAAGTTCATATCATTGACATTGACAAATGTAAACTGGACAAATATGCAGATTTTAAGATGGCTTTACTGTTTACTGCTGAAACATATTCTGGAAACTTGCTGTTCGATCGTGTGGATGTATGTTGGTCTACGTGTATTGATATTCTAGTATTTTATTTCCTCTTATGCAGAATAAATATAAATCATAATTTAATTCAATTTTTATTAATTCAATTATTTGATGTTTTTATTATATTTGCAGATGGAAGTTTTTGGAAAAGAAAAACTTATTTGTAGAAACTCTGGTAAGTAAATTCCGTAATAAATTTATTTAAATTTTTTTTTAATTTTCAATTTAATGTGTCTATTCTTATATTCAAACCTATATTATTGCATTATTTCGTTTTTCTTAAAAAAAACTAACCAGTTTTCTGGAAATACCAGCAAATGGTTTTTTCGGTTCTCTAATTTTTGGTGTATTTGTTTTTCATTTGTAAATAAGCAAGTAAATAGACAGTTTCTACAGCTAATCCAAGAAATTGCTGAAATGGACAGATTTCAGGTCAATGATCTACATAAAATAATTGTTTGAATTTTTTTATTAAAAATGCAGTAGGTAAATGAACCAAAAGTTTCATAGTCTCCATCTGGAAGGTAAACTGGGAGTAAATGTTATGGAATGTTGACTCTGTGCTACAAAAATGCAGATATGTTTTCTTAGGAAGATTATTCAATAAAAAAAAGTCTGTGACTAATTTAATATGAAAGCTGAATTCTAACTCAAATAATAAATAGCCTGAAATATAAATTGCTGATCATAGAGGATAAAAAGAGGAAGTTATAACTATTCTACAATGCTGAAAGACCTATTCATAAGCTTCAAATTTTGTGAAATGAATCACTTGTTGTAAATAACTTTTAGATTTCATGTGGATCTTTTAACTCTGATATGAACCAAAAAGGTTTTCAGTAGAATAAAATGTTTGAAAACAACAGTGAAAATTTAATTAATCATATATATTTGAATTATCTAAATGTTTATTATATGAAAAAATTCTAAAAATAATACATGTTTTTTATCTTGAATTTTGTGTTTGCAAAAAATTTATAAAAAAAAACCAAAAAATTCATTAGCATGAGTTAATTTCGACGGAACAAAATATTTGTAGAAAAAAAATAATTAATACTTCATGATATTGTCACTCAGCTTATTTCTTACACAGGTCTTTCTGCTGGTGCCATTGCTGGTATTGTGATTGGTTTAATATTGGGTGAGACTTTCTATTTTTTGAAATTCTCTTTTGCATGTATGTAAATGCTATATATTTTAATAACTATATATATATATATATATATATATATTTATTTTCAGCTTTCATATTTTTCTGTCTTTTCCTGATCTTCTGCATTTTGTTCTTCTGCTATCCAACACATAGATACTCCAAGAGTATCCATGGTGTTTATGATAATATGAGAAACCTCAGAAAAAAGAATACATCAAGTGATCAACAAATGACTAGAAGCGTAATTTATAATAGTGATGTACCACCGGTAAGGCATTTCTTGTTTGTTTTTAATGTAATTTTGTAAAGAAAAGTAGGCTTAAAATGACTTTTTTACATTTTTGTTGTATACAATATGCAAAATTTGGTGGTTAATACAAATTTATCAAACAGGAAGGCAAAAATGGGTGTACAGTAATGTACATTTGTATACATTTAGAAAGTTTACATAGATAATATGATTGATGTCTCATTCCGATTTTGCTCACACAACCCTTAAAACATTCTCCATGAGATGTTTTGGTCCACATGTCTATTTAGGTGTTCCTATGTCTTGTTTTTGTGTTCGTTCTTAAATGTTTTTTTGATTGTGTTGTGCTTATTAAATAAATTAAAAAAAATAGCCAGCCATAACTTTTTGAAGCATTATTTTTTCAATTTATTTTCTGTTATTTCACAGTTAAATTTTGTAAAGTTTTTTGGTTTTATTTCATCATTGTTCATTACTGTTTAGAAAATGAACACTTACAACACATTTTTAATTGGATTTAAATCAACAATTTTTGAAGTATTAACAACACAATCAAGACGATTTCTACATTACAATATTGGAATTTTTGTTATGACATTTGTTACACTATAAAGTTATACAGTACAATCCCTCTGTTTAGTATTTTAAATAGGCATAAAAATAAAGGGAATAGAAATAAGTACAGTTTAGGGATACAGTACAATCCCAATATAGAGTATATCAAAGGGCATAGAAATATATCGTTTTTAATAATAATAATAATAATATAGGAGTATGTCCCTTACGTATGAGAGTGTCACTTTTTTTTATTCACATTTATTATACCAGTCATGCTTTGTAAATGGGTTATATATTATACTTCGGAAATATTGTTATTCGGACCAACATTTTAATATGTTATAGGTAAATGAAGGTTATATCCGAATTCGTACATTATATCTAATAATTGTAAATTACATCTAGGGTATATTATAGTGGAATTATACTGCTTTAATAATTAATTGAATTTGCACAGAACCTGTATGATGATGTTGAAAATTCCAAACCATATGACGAAGAAGATTCCAAATCATATGACAGAGAAGATAACTGGAAATTTTCACCTGATGATGTTGACCTTGATGAAATTCTCAGCAAAGGCTCATTTTTTATTGTCCACAAAGGAACGATTAAAAAAACTCACAAGCAGCCAAAAAGAGATGTTGCTGTAAAGATTTTAAAAGGTATTCAGTAACAATCATTTGATCATACAAATTCAGTGCTAATTTGTAGATATTTAATAACAAAGATGGAATCAGAAGAAATAACAAATATTATTTTTGTCTTTCAACATGCATTTTTCGTGACTTTTTACAATTAGAAAATTCAATTCTGTCTTAGTCTATACCTTGAATCCTCCAGAAGTTTAATGATTGTTGTTTATTTCCTATTTTATTTTAT
Organism: Erpobdella octoculata; assembly: GCA_963978895.1. Lineage (NCBI taxonomy): Eukaryota > Metazoa > Annelida > Clitellata > Hirudinida > Erpobdellidae > Erpobdella > Erpobdella octoculata. The sequence goes on from OZ022246.1 coordinate 19,940,738, forward strand.
TTTTTTATTTAGCTTCATCATACGCACCACGCTTTTGGTTTCGAAATCGTTTATTTAAGTGCTCATGCACTTCTTGACAGTACAAAAAAAAATACATTTTAAACAAAATAAACATTAGAAATTCAGTCCATTGAAATGTTTACTAAAAACTGTTTCCAACTGATTGGCTTGATTTTTAATCATTTCTTTGGCCTTGATAAAAATTTATAATTTTATTTTCAGTATCAAACATTTTACTGTTTGTTCTCTTATTAGCTTCATGTTGGTGAAAAAATTATTTTATCCTTATTAGTGCATTTAAATAAAAGCGTACATTTAAAAATCTTTTTTTTAATAGTATTATTGATTTTAAGATTTACATTGTTTGATGGATTTTCAAAAAAGTGAAAAGCTTGATTTAAAGTATTTTATATTTTTAATGAGCGTCGATTTAATATTTCATTATACGTTATGTGACCAGATCACGATGATCTCAAACGTGTGAAACTGATGTGGAAGAATATTGAATTCATGAAAAATAAAGCAACAAGTCATGAAAATCTAATCAATTTTATTGGGTTTTTAGATGGACCAGAAACAAATGGTATGAAATAGTCGCTTAGTTCTGATATAACACTATACAACACCATTCAAATTTATTTGTTGCAATTAATAGTTTTTTTTACTTTTGCTTTAAAAAAACTAGGAATGATTTTTGAGCTATGTGATATGAAATTGGAGAATTGGCTTGAAAAAATTAAGAACGTAACAACTGTGGTTTTGGATAGCATGGTTAATTTTGCAGCTGATATTGCTAAGGGTTTAAATCATCTTCATTCAAAAAAGGTTAGTGATCAATTTGATATATTGTTAGAACTAATTTTTTCTCTCTTTTTTTTTTAGTTAATTTTTTTAATCTCAAGTTTGCTTTGTTATTGATATGGTTCTATCTATTTAATATTTTAAGAAAACTAAATGTCAGTTATAGGTTATGTATCACAGTGAGTGAGGTTTCTTTTCATTCATATGTATATATTACATATCAGGATGTATATGTTACTTGTTCACACATACCAATAATTTTATTGTATTTTATATCTTGTAACGTGGCATAATGTCAATCGATTTTTAGCCCATGAACCATTGAATCATTAAGTACTGGCAATAACTTAGCAACTGTTTTTAGCCAATCAACTCTGCTTTGCTAACTGTAAAAAAATACTTTAATCACATTATTGCAAAAAATTTTTTTATTTTACTTTTTTTTTTATAAAACTGAAAAAAAATTTCAATTTGAGATCATCCATCTTGTTTCTTATTGAACTGAAAATACAAAAATTTCAATTCAAGATCATACACCGTCGATTGGCTCTCAAGAATGTTTTGCTGATGAGAATTTCAAACACTTACAAAGCAAAGTTGATTGGATTTGGTTCTTCCCATGAATTCACAAATGGTGAAGTAAGTAGTTATTTAATGCAAAATTATTACAGTTATAATTTCAAGTTAATATTAATATTGCTCTTAGGTATTTTGGGAGATTGGTACTAAAATAACCAACGTTCTTTTTTTTATTAAATTTTCGTTAGGATGTTAGAGGGGTTGTTGTAGCCGGAATTTTCTGAAAATTTGGCATATGAATAATTAATGATCTATAATGTATATTAGCGTAAAAATATAATACATTCTTGAAAGGTATATTTATTGTTCATGTTTGAGTCAATGTGAACAGATCATACTGAAATAACCAGGAACAGAGGTACTGAAATAACCATTTATTTCACTATATTTATTAAGACATTTTCCAGATTATATTTTGCCATAAAAAACATAACTTAAATTAACTCTAAATATTTAAAAATTTTAACAAATTGACAGTTTTTAATTACAAATGACAGTTTATGAAAGAAAAAACAGCCGCTATATACAAAAATTATGTTCTGTGAAATTATTTTTAATGAAGTGAAATATAATATATAGCCTAATATTGTACATTTTTATTTCACTTTTATTTTGTTTGATATTTAAAAAATAATTTATATGCTAAATAATAAATTTATATCATGTTTTTATTGTAAAATATGATATACACCTGGTGGTTTCAGTACTTCACAAATTAAAAAACACTTTTTTGCAAGTGATACTCTAATTTCTATTCAACAGTCGCACAATTAATTTTGTCCCAGCCGTGTGAGAATTTTTGCAGATAATCAGAACTCTACAGATTTATATTATCAATATTTTTTAACTGCTCTGTCATGGAAAATTTTGCCGAAAAGATATTCAAATTTTAAGAATAAAGCCTTGTTTTATTAAAAAAATGAGAAACATAAATGAAGTTGGCAACTCAGGTGAAAAAACTGAAGTGACTGTTAGGTTGTGCTTTTTTAGTTGATAATCTCGAGAGGCTTCATTAACTGAATTTAAAGTTAAAATATGCTTGACCAGTTTGCTGTCAAGTTTTTCCATGTTAAGCTCCAGTTGTTTCCAAGATTTTGTAGAGAATTTTTTTTCTTTTCTATCACTGAAGAAACAGACTTTTTCTCTATAATGTGTAAAAAATTATAGTGGCCATAATGAAGAATTTCTAGGCCATATAGTGATTTTCTAGTTCTTGAGGAAAAACACCATTTTCACGTGATATTAACCGAGCTTCTGTTAATCTGCAGCTAGAATTAATAAATTTGCTATATAACAATTTGTACAGAAGGAATTTAATAACAAATAAACTTTTATAGATTGATGTATATTGTTCCTAGTATTATAAATTATAACTTCTTAAATATTGTAATAGTTTATTATATATATGTTATGTTTATTAACATTAGCTCTCATTTGTGAACACATATTTTTCTGCATGAACATCAATAAATCAATGTCTATATTAAGGAGTACTCAGTTAAAAGAGTTTTTTGTTAATGAAATATCATTGAGTTTATGTGTTTGTTGAATAAGTTATTGTCTAAAATCTAAATTTTCTAAAGAAAAAAAACCAACCACTATTTTAAGCATCTGTAATTGCCTGCCTAAAATCTTTTTCTCATCCATGTTGTAAAGAATCATTTTAAGATTTTCATCAAAATATTTTAAAATTTATTAAATATTTTCATGTATTATTACAACCTGATAGCAATAACTTTTGTAATGAGTTAAAGTAAAAGCAGAGTAGATGCAATTAAGTATCTCAGGTCGCCAATCTTGTTGTAAAATAATTAATTAATTTATTTGACATTATTTTAAAGCCGTATTTAAAGTAAATAATTAAATAATAATTCCAATAGAGCGTTGAACTTCCTATCAAATGGCTGGCTCCTGAAACACTGGAGGGTTTGCGCAATAGCAAATTTGATTTTAGCAAGGAGACAGATGTTTGGTCTTTTGGAGTAACACTTTGGGAACTCTTCTCATTAGGTTAAATTAATTTTATTATTATGTAAATAAATTTTTTTGTATTTGTTTTATTTATAAAAGTTTTAACTATTTTGCTTTTTTCAGGGCAACCTCCGTTCCCAAACTTTCGTAGTGCTGACATGCTTGAAGTTCTCAAAACAGGAAATAAATTGGATTGCCCTGAGGATTGCCCTCCTGAAATGTATATTATAATTCTTATTTAATTTTAATGTTATCATTCTATATTTAAAAAATAATGAAACTTATTATTATGAAATTAAAGTGCTCGTATAAAGCGAAATGGAGGTTTTTTGACAGTTATACAGAAATATATGCATTGATAAGTACATAATATAGATATTTAATAACAAATATTTAAGTTTCATTTAATTAATGAATTAAATCCGAATTTTTCAATAATGATTTATGTTGTTATTGAAAGATACACTTCAATTTTGCTATCTTGCTGGGAAATGCAACCTGAAAACAGGCCTACAATGTCAAGGAACCTTCAGAACTTAGCAAGACTATCATCCGTTGCATAAAGCAGATAATGGATTCCTATCAATAAAAGAATGGCAACCAATAATTATCATTATATCATGCTGTTTATATATTGTGTTTGTTTTTTTATTCAAAATTTGTTTTTATTTAAAATATAAATATCTGTATTTGGTGTATTTCAAAAATGTTAAATTCTTTGTTATAGTAGACATTTTATTTTTGTTAAATGAATAGTAACAATCTGTCAGAGATAGCAGATTTTTTTTATTATAGCATAAGTTGCTACGTTTGTTTTGTGACTACAGCCCCACCTAGCGCTTTTGCGCAAATTCTAACATACATACATACATACATACATACATACATACATACATACATACATACATACATACATACATACACAAATATATACATACATACATACATACATACATACTTGCATACATACATACATACATACATACATATATGCATGCATGCATGCATTTATACATACTAACATGCATATGTACATACTAACATACATACACATTTGCACACATACGTACATTCATACACACATATACATACATACATACTTACATACATACATACAAACAAACAATTATTCAGATATCATAAATAATGTATAAAGATACAGTTTGATTTAGCAAATATGTGATATATAAAAGTGGACATCAACAATTATGTAGCCAAGAAAAATGCTTGTATATTGGTTTTGTTCATCTTTGATCTTTCTAATGTATTTCTTCTCCTTGTCGTTCTGATTTTTTATAAGCCCAATTTTGAGGTGTTTTAAGAGTTTATATTTAATGGTAAAATTTATACCTTCATTGTTATTTATATGTATCTTTGGTAACCGTTCTTCTAAAAATAACCTAAGAAATTAGAGTTGTTCTGTAAATTACATCTCATCCTCAACTGCATCTAAAACATCATTTCTTATTTTTGTAATTTTTTGTTTCATCATATTTCGACACTAATTTTCAAGCTTGAAAAAAAACTACCAAACTCCTCTGACTGAAATGTTAACTATTTTGTTTGTAGATCTTCTCAATCATGAAATGTTGGAAAGCGTGTCATCATTACTAACCATCCAGATCGGTCTGGAGTAGAAAGGGTTCTATTTTATTATTGATTGGAAAAACTAGTTTCAATCAATTAAGTACTATGTATTTTTGTAGGGTACTACTCTGGTCTGCTTTGTTTGCTTAAATAGCACCTAAATATAACTTGAGTAGTTATTTGTATTGCTTCTGTAATTATAAAATGTTTATTTTTTGTTAATAGTTTATAATCTTCAAGGCTACAAACTTGTTTTTAATTTGTGAAAAGCAACTGTCAGAATTTTCTAGAATCTAGTTCGGCTATTTGATTTCATAACATGGAATCCTGATTCTTTTCTACGTATGGCTGCTTTTCTGCACCATACAGTAACACAAAAAAATTTTTTTTTTAACATTTTATTCCTGCTATTAAACCTGTCAGTCCAGCAGGTTATTAAATAAATTTTTGTTATATAAATGCGGCCAATCTTATTTTTATACACAGAAACAAATAAGTAGATATGCCGTAGCCAGTCAGCAGACTTATTGTCTTTGAGACTTCAATCTTGAATTCGAGTTCTTTTTAAAAATCTTGATCTTGAAACATAAAGTCTTGCATTAAAGGTCTTGGTCTAAACTTTCAACAACAAAAAAAACTAATTTTAAACTAAGTAAACAAATGGATTCAAAAAGAAAAAAGTTTTCTGCCTTCTGTAAAAGTTGTTTTCACAACAAACTGTAAAAAAGCATAAACAAACCAGTTACAGCAATAGCAATACACTTAGGTGGGTAAATGCTGGCATTGTTTTACTTAGATGCAGCTTGTTATGGGAACTACTGGTTGAAAATAAAAATAATGGCAGGTTAAAAATTTTAGGTTCGTTACCCATCTGAGAAAGTATTATATATGTACCTGCAACTTCCAGTTGAATGAATAAATAATGGATAAGTCATGGAGGTCTTTTCATGAAACCAGATCCAGTTCGTTAAGTTCACTGATCCCTATATCAGTGTTTCGGTCTACAAGTTTAACAGGTTTAAAACGATAGACTTCTGTCTGCTCTGTATTTAAATGCAATAAATATTGAAATTGATAACATAATTATATGGTGTTATCATTTTAATAATTTAGTTAATAACTTGTATGCTTCAATTTTTTAGTTGTAAATAATAAATAATAAGTATGTATTTTGAAAAGTTTTAGTTTGTATGACTCTTTTACAAGTGTTGGTCTTGAAGAACTTGGTCTTGTCTTGACAGGCAATGGCTATGATCCTGGTTTTGTTTTAAGAAGACTTGACTTTGATCTTAGTCTTGTTTATCAAGATCTTGATTTTGATCTTGGTCTTGGGTAGACCTCCTAGCCGCCGCCGGCCGCCGCCGCCGCCGAACTTTTTACAGCCGCCGTAAATCCGCCGAAAAAAAATTACGGCTAGCCGGCGGCCAGCCGAAAACGGTACGCCGAAAATCCGCCATAAAATTTCCGAACGCCGGCTTAACCTATATATATGTTTGTATAAATATATATATATATGTAAACGTATATATATATATATACGAAATGATTGAGCTTTTGCAGAAGTGTAAGAATATTGTGTCAGTTCTCCACTTTAAGTCATTAACAATGGAGGATGAAATTGCAGCATCTGAAGACAAAGCTATTATCACATCAATGCAACGAAAATTGGCAAGTCTGAATGGACTTCTTGAACAAGATGAACAGTTCACAACATCTTTAGCAAATGAAGATGACAACAAACCATACCAGCCAGATCAAGCTCATCATTCATCGCTTAAATCTGCAACTCCAACTCGCTGGAATTCTACACTTGAAATGATTGAATCCCTCATTTCTCTTCGACATGAAGTTAGTAATGCCTTGAAGCGATCTGGTAGGGTCGACCTCTGTTTACACGAAGATGAATCGGAAAGTGTAAGAGAGCTGGCATGTTTTTTACGACCTTTTAAAGATTTAACGGAGTTGTTCAGTAGTGCTATTCCAAATGCATCCTCCATTCCATTAGCCAAAGCAAAAATAAGAAAGCTATGTACTTGCAAACCTGATGAGGATCCAAAAATACGAGCAATCAAACAAGATGTTCTATCCAAACTTGATTCACGTTTGCCAGATTCAAACATTATCAAATTACAACAAGTGTTGGACCCAGAAACCAAAACACTAATTTCACGTAACACTGCAACTGAACTTTTAGAACAGGCAATAAAAAGGTGCATCGACAAACAACTAATAACTCATACAACCGCTCCTGAGATGGAAAGTTATGAAGATGAGCCAGCAACAAAGCGTATGAAACTGCGTCAGGAAATGCTGAATGAATTGAAAGCAAGGAGCTCTACGAGTGATATGGATAATGCTACTAATGATTATGCTGTTGAAATTGCTAGGTATTTGTCATTTGTTGATAGCAGACATACAGACTGTCTTACATTTTGGAGAAACCATGCAGATGATTTTCCTGTATTATCTCAAGTTGCACAAGTATATTTGACAACATCTGCTAGCTCAGTACCAGTCGAAAGTATGTTTTCAACATGTGGATTAGTTATGAACAGCCGCAGATCAGCCTTAAGTGCTGATAAATTAAATCAGATTGTTTTTATACATGACAATTTTAAATTTGCAATGTAAAAATTTTTTCATATTATTTTTTATGATGTACTTTTGTTTATCATATGACATTTTTGATGATTTAATTAACTTTTATGACAATTGCTATTAATTTGATAATTTATATAATGGTAATACATTTTGAACTTTATAAACTTTAGTAAATAATTTTATATTAAATCTTAGCCTAATTTAAAATAATTATCAGCCACAAATTTGAATCATGAGCCGGATAATTTAAAATTCAAGCCGAATAATAATTTTACGCGTAAATTCGGCTAATCCGGATATCAGCCGAAATATTTGTTCAGCCAGCCACAAACATAAAAAAATTCGGCTAGGAGGTCTAGTCTTGGGTTCACTGTGGTCACCACAGTGTGGTGTCATCAGGTGGTGTCATGATAACAAGTACCTATGGTGAAGTATCGTATAAAGTATAAAGTATAAAGCGAATAAGTGTACTTTGTATATTGTAAAAACAAAATAATTTTGAAAATTACGAAAAGAAAATTTACTTGGCAAATGGATTTAATACAATAAATTATTTTATTCATCGTTAAACTTTAAATGTTCTTTGTTTTTATTTGTGTTTAACGCGCTTAAAGCGGAGACCGAAATATATCGATTTTTATGCCTTTGAAAAATGCAAACACCGTTAGAAAGACCAAAACGAAATAGCCAGAAAAAATGGGATCCGGATTTTGTAGATTTGAGGGGCCATTCTTCTGCTGTGTTAGTCGCTTTTTTCTCGTTTGTAGGGGACCCACTCAATAAATTTTATTTTGAATAAAATGGCCCATTGTCATTACATAATCAGTAATGTCCCACAAAATTTCAAAATGCTTTTCAATTTTTAGTTGTTAATTTTGGTAATCCAGGACGAGATGTTGCAAAGAAAAAAATTAATATATCTGACTACGCAAGCTCCACCCACAACTCTATAGTTCTAGTTACTAGTAGCTCCACCCACAACTCTAGTAGCTGTCTAGCTCCAATTAATTTGTTTTAAAATTTAAAGTTAATTTTATAAGTGTAGAACAAGAAAATGATGACTAATTTTCTGGGTGTTTTCTTTGTGTTTTGTTGTTTTGTGACAAAATGCCTTTCAGGTTGCAAAAACCAGGACCATGCAAACTATCAATTTATTTTTATATTATAATATATTTTTATTTGAAATATTGTTAACTAATTTAATACTTCCACGATTTCTTTTTTGTTTGAAAACCTTTGCTAAATTTTTTCTTGTCCATAAATGCCAGTGTGTTACTCCGTGTATCTTTGTTTAGCCTAAGCAGTTATTCTCTTAAAAAGTAGCAATAAATAGCATACACAACTATTTTGTGTGCATCATTTAATTGGTTAATATTGTTTTTATTTTAGTTGCTATTTGTTTATCAATAAATTATAAATGATTTTATATGGAGTAAAAAGGTGGAGGATAATAATAAATATGTATTTACCAGCAAAAATGTGGATAATAATAAAGAAATATGTATTCACCAGCAAAAATGTGGATAATAATAAAGAAATATGTATTCACCAACAAAAATGTGGATAATAATAATAAATAAATATGTATTCACCAGTAAAGCAGAGAAGCGATTATCTTTGGAGGAGAATGGTGAGGTGGAAGAAGATGTTCCGTCTGCGAAGGTGCGCAGGAGAAAGCAGACTTCCCTTCCCATGCCCTACAAAGATGATTCTTCTGTTCTTGTGAGCAGCGACAGAACACCTGTCAACGGGGAAGCAGATGACGGGTCGAAAAAATCAAGGCTCTGCGAGAAAGCTTTGTGTGTTCAGTCGGGTGTCAAACCTTTTTGTTGTGTTGGAATGTCTAGTAGGTTGGTCAGGTTTTGTTTTTTATAAAAATATTTCTGTTGTCACGTGTTGAGATATTTCTGTTGTCACTTGTTGAGATATTTCTGATGTCACGTGTTGAAATATTTCTGTGGTCACGTGTTGAGATATTTCTGTTGTCACGTGTTGAGATATTTCTGTTGTCACGTGTTGAGATATTTATGTTGTCACGTGTTGAGATATTTCTGTTGTCACTTGTTGAGATATTTCTATTGTCACGTGTTGAGATATTTATGTTGTCACGTGTTGAGATATTTATGTTGTCACGTGTTGAGATATTTCTGTTGTCACGTGTTGAAATATTTCTGTTGTCACGTGTTGAGATATTTCTATTGTCATATGTTGAGATATTTATGTTGTCACGTGTTGAGATATTTCTATTGTCATATGTTGAGATATTTATGTTGTCACTTGTTGAGATATTCTCTGATTATGATATTGTTAATTCTAATATAAAAAAAAAACTTGAATCATGTTTTCGGTGTTTACATGATAATTTACGTTTTTAGAAACATATTTCATTCTTTAAGTAGTTTCTAATTATAAGTTGCTTAGGTTTTTATTCAGATAAGTAAGTTTTAAGTGGTTTTATTATTTTTTTTTATAAAAAATTACTTTAAATCTATATTAAACAAATTTTAAAAATGATTGATTTTATTCTACCAATCCATGTCTCCTGTTTTAAAGAGTAATTTCTGAATTTAAAGAAACAAACATTTTTTCTCCGAGACTGCTGAACTACAAAATAATATAAAAAATAGTTATCAGTTTATCAGAAGTAGTTTTATCATTATTTTTCATCATTTTTAATGCACAGAGTATATTAGTATTGCTGTTGACTGTTATTGAAAAACAAATGAAACCAGTTTTGTATTATTATTATTTCATATTTTCTACGACAGGTGTCCTGGAATATCTGGCAGATGGACTTCTCGGTGGTATCATGTTTCCATCGGAGAACATTACTGTAACGATTGTTTTGATATGTTCTACAGGAGTAACAAGGTCTTGTACGATTCTTTATGACTTTAGATTTTCAAGGTTCGTTTGTAAATATTATTTGTTATTTGTTTCAAATTTTCAGGAGGGTTACGAAGAATTCAGCAACTGGAAAAGATTGTGGTCGGCGAACGGATTGTCCGAAGCAAACGTGAAGATGTTCGTGGTAGACAGACACCTTCCATTCTGGTTGCAGTGCGTCGATTGTTCCAAGTGGAGAATGCTTCCGAAGGATACCGTATTGAATGTACCGCTGATTGCTAACTTCGCTTGTGACTCGGGTTTGACTGGGGTTGGTCCGATAATTTAGATTGAAAATGAGTTCTATTTCTTTATCATTGAATGAAACAACTTTTAATTGTATTTTCCAGGATGGCACTTTGACATGCAACGATCCTGAAGATGAGGTGACTTTTCAATTTATTATTTCATTTATTTTGAATCAGTTTAATTATTCAATTTAGTTTATAAATAAAACTCAAAACTTAATGTAAACATATTTGCGGATATATATCCAATACTAAGCAATAAGATTATTACATTTGCATCTATTGGAGAGAGTTGGTACAATCAGGCTACTTGTATAAATGTACAAGTAGCCTGATTGTACGTATTCTCTATAACAGATTTGACCGAAATAATATTATCGTTTAATATTTGAAAATAATTTGCCTCGATATAAGTAGTGTGTTTGGAACAAAATGTTTTTTTATGGTTTCTTGTGGTTTTCGATTGAGAAAATCAGAACTGAAAGTCTACTGAGCTGTTGGAATAATTTAACGAAGTTTTGAAAGATTTATTTGTTCAATTAGATGAGGTTATTTAAACACTTAGCCATTTAAGATTTAATTTTTTTGAAATTGTTTAAACAGTATAAGAGCTAAAAAAAATGTCAATAAATCAAGCATTTATTATTCCTAAATAAAATTGAGAAAATTGTCACTGACTCTGCCTACCTTCGTAAAAACAAGTTGATCTTTTCAACAGGTAGTTGAACTGTGCAAACAGGAAGACTGGATAGATAGTACGACATACGTGCCCTATCTCACTTCTGCCCCGATGGAACCTTTCCTGATCAACTACTATGCTGATGGAGTTGGAATGAGTTCCAGTTGTGTCGGTCCTTCGAAACACAGACACAAGAAGCACAAAGGTAATAATGTTTTAAAATTTGATTATTTTGTATTGTTAATGAGTAGAGAGTAAAGGTGAAACTAGGTTTCTGATTTGAATTTCACAATCGCTCATCATTGGAATGTGTTTCAACGAAACTTGGCACTGCTGTATCAGCTCTATAAAATCTTTGTTGTCGCAGAATGAATGGGTTGTCATGAATTCTGGTTTGATTTGAATATATTCAGAATTATGACACAAAGTGCTTATAGAATACTGAACTAAAATGCTAAAATGAAAACTAAATATTTTTGCTATATGTTATTAAGACGAATAAATTAAAGCTTATTCATTTTTAAGACTCATATGTGGTCAATTGGTCATGTATTGTAGCAGTAGTAGTAGTAGTAGTAGTAGTAGTTGTTGTTGTTGTTGTTGTAGTAGTAAGTAAATAAAAAATATGTGAATATAATAGAGATGAAATCATTGTAATATTTAATATACTTATATTGTTTATGTTCCAGGTAAGGACGAGGCTGCTATAAACAACAACATTGCTGCTCTCAATGATTCGTTTTCCGATGCAAAAGAGCCAAGAGATTTGTTTCCCGAAGGTTTGTTCAACTCATTTATTTGAAAATTTTGTAAATTTACATTTAATTTCTGTTGGGGACTGCTGACGTGGCTTGTCTCAACTGTTATAGTTTTGATCAGCTGGAAATGAATTATTTCTCCGTTTCAGTACCGACAGTTCCATTCTACTTCCAGCCCTTCTTACAACCGGAAGGTCACCCTCATGCTCTTGCTCTCCAGCCCGACAACATGAGCCAGGATGAAATAAATCACTTTCCCAAATTTGCCAAGTTGGTTTTAATGCTCTAAGGAGCTTTTTATTTGATTACTACGATTTGAATCTTTATCGTTTAAGTCAATTTTTATGAAATAAATTATAAATCATTCTTAACATTATTTATTAAAATAGGGAGCAGATAACTTATTTGGCAATGAGGAATCATATTCTTGCTCTTTGGACTCTCAACCCAAAAGTATTTTTGGCTTAAATTTTTCTTTAAAATTTAATTCTGCTTGTTTGTTGAATATTTTATTAGAACTAGAGCTAGTTTTTTTGGCATAAAGTCCACTCGGATACCCGCTTGTCCTCGGCAACACTGCCTCACCTAAATGCAAGTGCTCTTACCTCACTTGTGGGCCCATTTAAAAAAAAACAACCGGAGTCAGCCATTTATAGGTGTGTAAACGTAGAAGAATATGCTTTCTAGCGATTCGTAACGTTAAAGTCGAAGTTATTTATATCACAATATTTCTCGAATTTATTTTAACTTAATTATTCTCCCTTGAAAAATAAAACTGGACTCAAATAAAACTGAATTCTCTCACTTTGTAGAATTTCGCACGGTTCTAACAAATCTTTTGTAAATTCCAATTTCTCTCTGCAGCACGTCTCTTTAAACTTTTATTTTTCTTCTCGAACACTCAACTTTATAACACACTGTCTAGATTCTCAAAATTCATACACAAAATAATATTTACAATCTTACCAGTAAAAATCCGGAAAAAGATATATATATATATATATATATATATAAATTTTTAGATAAAAAAAATAATAAACAGACATACATATATATATATACATATATATATATAAAAACATATATATATATATATGACTTATTGTTTCCAATCATAATAAAATGCACACATAATAAAATAAAATAAACAAATACTATGAAAATACGTAAGATGAATTATCTTCATCTTACATATCCCCCCTCTTCGAAAAAAAAAACGCGTCAGTGTTTCTTGATTACATCGTCACTCTCTTTACGACTAAGAAAGTCAGCACCGATGTTCTCCCTGCCTTTGAAATAGTTTACTTTCAACTTATTCTCAATCTCTATCTCTCTGCGTGCTGTGTCAACAGGGCGGGCATCTCCGAAGACTGCCGAATTCAACTTTCCATCTTTCCCCACCCCTCCATTTTGGCCTCTAGGCAGAAGATTGAGCCTTGGTCTTTCTTTTGGTGGATTCAAAGCTTGAACTTTTGCCTCAACTTTATTTCCTACCTTTGAAATAGCAGACGTGTTTCTTTCCTTGCTTTTATACAGCTCCGAGTTAGCCGACGATTTTCTAAAATTTACCTGATCATTCCTCTGAGTGCTGTCGTAGTTGGAAGCGGATTTCTGTGGTTTCCGACCAAAGCGTTTTCCTGCCGCCATTGCATCAAAACCTCTTACCCCTTCAACATTTCCCAGCACGAGATCGCAAAGTAGGTTTTTCATGCACACCACCTCCCTGGTTCCTCTGAACCAGTCTGTTTTGATTTTTACCACTGCTGTTGGGGCTACCCGGACTGTGCCGTCGATCAAAACACAAGGTCTTGTTCTTCCGGTCATCTGACGCGGGTGCACTAATGATTCCTTTACTATTATGGAAGTACAGCCAGTGTCCCTCAAAACCTTTACCGGTCTTCTGTTCACAAACCCTCTGGTTAATTTAAATTTTTCTCCTGAGTGAAAACAACCATCCGCTATTACCGGTGAAAAGCAGCCACATTTTAACTGGACCTCATTCATTTTACCATCCAACACCATGACCGCGCATGCATTCACCACTCCAGAATCCTTGCATGGTGCTGACGTAGTCGTTTCTTTCCGTGTTTGGCAAAATAGAGGATTACTAGGGCTACTCTGCCGACACTCTCTTGCCATGTGCCCCGTTTGATGACAGTTGTAGCAACGAGGTTCAACCATTTTGGCGTCACTGACCGACTGACCCCGGTTCCCACCCATCCTGCTATTGCTGTCCAATTTTGCCAACCTCTTCTCTGGGTGGGCTTGGCTGTACTTGTTGACCCAAAGGCACAGCTCATTGACATCTTTGCTCTCTTTCTCCAACAAGTACTCGACCATTCCCGCCGGGCACTTTCCGAAAAACTGCTCTTCCAGAAACAAAAACAACAGATTTTGTTTGCCCGCGAGATCCACCCAGCGCCTGAGGTGGCTATCTAGCCGCACTAGATAACGTTCCCAGGTCTCCTCCGGTTCAGGCTTTGACTCTCGAAACATTATGCGATAGTCTTCCGCTGACTTCCCAAAACGACGAAGGAGTGCCTCCTTTGCCGTTCTGTAGTCCTGCATCTGACTATCGCTAAGTTGGCCAAACACTTCCAAAGTCTTCGCACTAAGCAACGACCCTAGAAGCATTCCCCAATCCTTCTGAGGGTGACCATTGGCTTTTGCCAATGACTCAAATCTCAGCAAAAATGCGTCGATGTCATCACCTTCAGAAAACTTTGGATAAGGAATCTTTGTTACCTCTACCTTTGGCTCTTTTTTCGTTAGGGCCTCTAATTCCAGCTTTTTCAATTCCAATTCATGCTGGCGTTGTTCGCGCTCACGTAGAAGTTGAAGTTCTCGTTCTTCTTTAGCTTCTTGAGTCTTCTTCTCTTCGTGTTCACGTTCCCGTTCTCGCTCTTCCCGTTCTTGTTTTTTTTCTTCACGTTCTTCTAATCTCCTAACTCTTTCTTCATCCTTTAACTCTTTGACATAATTCCTTAAATCTTCTCCGGAATAGCCTAGGGCCTGTCCCATCGCAATGAATTTCTCGTCAGACATCTTTCACAAAAGAAAAAAAAAATTCGGTCACTTGTGATCAAACAACTTCAGAAAAATATATTTACGTATGAAAATGCGTAAATACGTCGAGGTCACCAATGTAAACGTAGAAGAATATGCTTTCTAGCGATTCGTAACGTTAAAGTCGAAGTTATTTATATCACAATATTTCTCGAATTTATTTTAACTTAATTATTCTCCCTTGAAAAATAAAACTGGACTCAAATAAAACTGAATTCTCTCACTTTGTAGAATTTCGCACGGTTCTAACAAATCTTTTGTAAATTCCAATTTCTCTCTGCAGCACGTCTCTTTAAACTTTTATTTTTCTTCTCGAACACTCAACTTTATAACACACTGTCTAGATTCTCAAAATTCATACACAAAATAATATTTACAATCTTACCAGTAAAAATCCGGAAAAAGATATATATATATATATATATATATTTTTAGATAAAAAAAATAATAAACAGACATACATATATATATATACATATATATATATAAAAACATATATATATATATATGACTTATTGTTTCCAATCATAATAAAATGCACACATAATAAAATAAAATAAACAAATACTATGAAAATACGTAAGATGAATTATCTTCATCTTACAAGGTGCTTACCCACACCCATGCAGAGGCTGGTGGGATTTGAACCGCCAACTTTCAAATGCCTTACCATTATAACACTGTCATCATCACCTACTCTTTTGTATCCGCTTACATGAGAAAGTTGCCAGTTGTTCAAACTTATTTATCAGCCAATTTCGTTTGCTGATTTGTCATTAAAACCCCACCCAAACTAAATCAGATGGTCTATATGTACTAGTATGCTCTGCAGGGTACCCGACCTCTTGTCCAGGTACTTGGCGATACCGCTAGTTGGAACCGGTGCATTTTTATAAATATATAGTAACAAGATTATTTAGACTTCTTGTGTGTTAATAATAATAATAATAATAATAATAATGTTTTCAGGAAGTATTGACAGCTGATAGATGTTTGAATCTGTTAATGTGCAGAGGATTGATTAGAATTGCTTGCTACGAGATTCTCCCGAAGGTGCTGAGGTATTTAACGAGGAAGAGTTTTGTAAACACTGGCATCATTCAAGGATCAATGGAAGTCATATGTCCTTCTTCTCTTTTTAAGGTTTTTTTTATTCTCAACTTCATTGTATTTTTTTTTAAAGTTTATATTAAGAATACTGAAATCCATCAAAGTCCTGGGAGTTCAAATATGGATCTGCATCACTCTTGAAGATCATTAAACTCATTTCATTTTTGTCCATGTCATTTTAGAATGTTTTTTTGCACTGTTTCTAAGTTTTATTTTGGCTGGAAATTATTTTATTAATTTTATTTTAATTTATTCAGGCCTCAGTGATTGTAATAGGAGCTGGAGCGGCTGGGCTTTCAGCTGCTCGACATTTGAAAAACATGGGATGCAAGGTGAATTTATGTAATTAATCATGTTTTATTGTTTATAAATTTAAATAATTTCAAATTCTATAATAATTTTCAATATACTTATATAGTTTATAGGTAAAAATAATAACTTTAAATTGTTAAATTCCAGTAATATTTGCACTTTTAGGTGACTGTTTTGGAAGCACGAAACAGAGTGGGGGGAAGAATTTTGGACGACCACCAAATGAATGTTTGTGTTGCAAAGGGGGCACAAATTCTTCCGGGGTGCATAAATAACCCTATGACCTTGCTGAGTCATCAGGTCTGATAATATTGCATCTCATTTGTGATTTTTTAATTTTGTAATAAATTGTCCTGGGAATTGTATATAGGTAAAACATTTTTAATTACTTTTACTTTTTCGCATTTCTTGATTTCAAGAGCCATGTTTTGTTTTTTTTAATACGCCAATATAAGTTTTCATTGCTGTGTTATCTTGGTTTAAGTAAGTTTTGACTGCTTTATTTATCTTGTTAGATGGAATTTCTCATTTTTATATACTTTGTGACCAGATGAATACAAAGTTGATAGAGATGTCCAATTTGTGCACGTTGATAAACGAGAAGGGCCACGTGATCAGTGACAGCCTCAGCCAGTACATGGACCTTCATTTTAATTCACTGCTGGACAATTTGGATACGTGGAGAAAGAGAAAAGAACGTGAAGACGTCAATCTTCTACGTGAGTTTGTTCACGCAGTATAATAGATTGTTTTATCGTTGGTGAATATTTTTAATTTAGCATTGCAATCGTTTAATCACTTCTGTTTTTGGTTTTTGTTGAATATTTTAATTTTATTTTGTATATTTATAGTTGTTTTGTTTAATTTAAAAAATGTAGAAAAACTAAAAGAAATACACATCCAGTTCATGGAGGAGGCGCAGTTTGAATTTTCGCAGGTGAGTTTAAATTCCTCTTTTTTTTTCAACTGAATTGTCCACTTTCGTAAGCTAACGAGACTACTTTCTACTTTCGTAAGCTAACGAGAGACCACTTTCGTAAGCTAACGAGACTACTTACTACTTTCGTAAGCTAACGAGAGACCACTTTCGTAAGCTAACGAGACTACTTTCTACTTTCGTAAGCTAACGAGACTACTTACTACTTTCGTAAGCTAACGAGACTACTTACCACTTTCGTAAGCTAACGAGACTACTTACTACTTTCGTAAGCTAACGAGAGACTACTTACTACTTTCGTAAGCTAACGAGACTACTTACTACTTTCGTAAGCTAACGAGAGACTACTTTCGTAAGCTAACGAGACTACTTACTACTTTCGTAAGCTAACGAGACTACTTTCTACCGTAACTCAGGAGGAAACAGGTTTCCTCAACTTTCATACGGCTTACATGGAACACGTGTGCGGTGCCTCGCTGGAAAACATTTCGGCTCTCCACTGGGATCAGAACGAGGAATTTCCCCAGTTCACGGGACCGACTTTCAGAGCACACGACGGCCTTTCCAAACTGATGGCTTATCTGGCTCGAGGACTCGATGTCAGGTTCTCCAATCAGGTCGCAAGGAATTTTATTCGTTAATTTTTATTTGGTGTAATTATGTGTGTCTTTGTTCAAATTGTTTGTTTTTTTTATTAGCTATTTGTTATTATTTATTTCTATTTTATTTTTCACGGAATCATTTTATCAACAATTATCGTAACCTGGCAGGTGACCAAAATCGATTACACGGAATCGAAAATACGAGTTTCCTTGCTGTCCGGAGCTGAGATGACGTGCGATCATGTTATTGTGACTGTGCCGTTGACTCTGCTGAAAAAGCAGACCATCTCATTCAACCCACCACTCCCCCTTTCAAAGATGGCTGCCATCAATGGTCTTGGTGAGGGGGTCCTCGAAAAAGTGATAAACTTGTTCTTAAATTATTTTTTTAAATTAATTTTTTTATTCCATTACATTTTTAAGCTATTGTGTATATAAATTTTGGTTTATTTAAGCTTCAAGAATGTTTTCTTTTAAATCTAGATAGACCATGCTTTTTTAAATTAAAATGTTGAATATATATATTATTTGAAACTATTATTAACTCATTTAATTTTCGCAGGTTGCCCTGAAGTTTGCTAATCGTTTCTGGGAGAAAAAAGTGAAAAACGGTGACTCGTTTGGTCACATTCCAGGTTCGTTCGAAACGAGAGGTCATTTTGTTGTGTTCTACGACACCACTCATCCAAACCAGGTTTTTGTTTAATGACTTGTATTTTGACCTAGGCTGTTGTTTAATCATTTGTTTTTAGTTTTTAGGTTGATAAATTTATGTAAATTGTGCTCTAATTGATCTTAAATTATTTTTAATGTAAATCTGAACATAAAACTTGAATAAAATGTGTTTGAAATATATTCTAACCGATCCTGAATTAATTTAAATTGGAATATTAAACTTTAAAGGTAATAAAAATTGTTTTTGTTTTTAAAATAACATTTTGTTCATTCAGTTGTATTCTTTCAGCATTTGGATGATCGAAAAGAAGGAATATTAACAACCTACTTGAGTGGACTTTCTGCATGTTTGGTGAAAACAATGAAAGATGAAGAAATTGTCAACATGTGCCTGTCTACACTAAAGAACCTTTTCCCTGAAGAGGTTAAAAATTGTATACTCATTTTATATTTATTGTTTTTGGTTTAAATTAGGTTTTAATTGAGTATTAATGTTTTGGTTGATTACTGGTGCCAAATAATCAAATAATGTTTCAATACGATTACACTGAAACTTAACATTTTTATTAAGAGGTTTTAAAAATTGGTTGAAAATAATGATTTCAAATGACTTTGACATGTTCATTTTTTTAAAATTAACTTGTGTTTTATGATAAAAAGCAGTTTTGTGATGTTCTGTGACAGAATGACAAACGATTGAAAGTTAAATATGATGCCCATCTGCAATCCCAGCATACTGGTAATAGTGCTAACCCTGATCAGCAGTATCTAACTTGCAACAATTAGAGAGCTGTGGAGTCCGCGGGATTCCCACTGGGATGGGTTCAGTTGCTGCGGGATTCCCGCGGGGATGGAATGGATTTTTACAAAATATTAGTTAAAATGAAGATCAAATTTTTATTTATTCTCACAAAAAATTTGGTTGTCTAATCTCATTATAACATAACAGTAAACATAATTCAAATTGTTAAGTGCTTTTTTGTCATAGTGATTGATTGATCTTCAGCCATACTGTTGTTTTTGCAAGGGCTTAAACATTTACTTTTATTTTTCTAAAATAGAAATTTATGGTTAACATTGTTTCATTTTATTTCTTTTTTGTGTATTTTTAAATAAAATAAATTCTTTTGACTATATTTTTTTTATATGCTATTAAACTCTATTAATTAAACTCTTGACTATATTTTAATAAATTTTTTATGCTATTTCATGGGAAGAGCCGAAAAATGTTTGCGGGGATGGGTGGGGATGGAAGAAAATGCTTGCGGGGATGGGTGGGGATGGAAAGAGATGCTTGTGGGGATGGATGGGGATGGAACAAATTCATGTCCCCATGCAGCTCTCTAGCAACAATGTGATGGGATAAAAATATTTCTGTCTCAATGTCATTTTCTAGTTTTTGGTAAATGATGATGAGTTTTTATGTGTATTTCAATAAATTTAGTTTAATTGCAGTTTTAACTAGTTAAATGCCAGGAAGTGTGAACTATAGCAGAAACGACATGATAGTATTTGTTATTTATATGTGAATATACCTGGTAAAGAAGCTTCTATTAATACTACTCTTCTAACTACTTTATACGAACTCAACTTAACCCAACACATTGACATTCCTACTCATAACAAAGGCAATTTACTCGACCTTGTCATTTCGCAGAGCACTTCATCCAATAATTCATCCCCATGACTTCTTCTTTCCGACCACCACCTCATCTCTTACATAGTAGACCTTGTTAAACCATCACCTGTTCCCTTTAAAATCCAAATAAGAAAGTACAACAATATTGATTGGAATCAATTTCACACTGAACTTGATACTACCATTGCATCACTCATGAACCTGTCTTCTGACGTAGACCTCCTTGCAGACTCCTACGACAAAGCCCTTCGACACCTTATGGCAGAGATGTAGTACTTGGTACTCGTACTCGTACTCGAGTACAACTCGAGTACCGTTTTCAAGTACTCGTACTTGTACTCGGAACCTTGGTACTCGTACTCGTTATTCCACTCAGTACTCGTACTCGTACTCGTTATTCCACTAAGTACTCGTACTCGTACTCGCATATCCGACACCTTCTCTAAAAAAAGTTTGCTTGTTTACTAAACAGTTGTTTGGGATAATATTTCGTTTATACTTGCTGAACTCTAGTATAACATATATTTTATATCTAGGTACCAATTTTTAATAATAGTCTTCTTTGTTATTTCTGCTTAAGTATCATTATTCTTCTAATCACTTATTAACAGTCATCAAAGTTTCCATAATTTAGAATTTGAATTTCTTGTACCCACTGTTGTTAAAAGAGATTTCTAAATAATTCCATATTACATTCGTTTATATTTGCACTTTGCAGTCACAATTTTGCATTTTTTAAATTTGGTTATGTTTTTTCAGAACTGGTTAAATTCTTTGTTGAATCAACTAATTCTCTCTTTGGCATCATTACTCAGTCACCTGCTGATACGTTGGTGCCGCCATCTGGGTCACCCCCACCAGCCAAAAAGTCAAAGTTGTTTCACAAGTATTCATCGGCGTTAGATGACACCTGCCTTGATGTCGATGCACAGTTGACCAGATATCTTGAGATGAGGATCACTGGTGATGTGGATGATGCACTAACGTTTTGGCAGAATCATTCCAGTGACCTTAATAGTAATAGTTTTTTGATGTAGAATAAACTATTATTTTGTTGACTTTAAAAAGTAGGTACTCGAAAAGTACTCGCTAAAAATTTCTTGTACTCGTACTCATACTTGTACTCGAGACCTCAGTACTCGTACTCGTACTCGATAACTTAATACCATGGTACTCGTACTCGTACTCGATAACTTAATACCATGGTACTCGTATTCGTACTCGACACCATGGTACTCGTACTCGTACTTGTACTCGGACCATAAGTACTCGCAACATCTCTGCCTTATGGACAAGCATGCACCTGCCAAGACTCGCACGTTACGTCCTCGATGTGTTCCTAGTGAGCTTCTGTCTCATTCTGCTCGCCAGGCTAAAAGGAGATGTCGTCGTCTTGAGAGGGTGTTTTCAAAATCTAAAATCAAAGCAGATGAAAATAACTACCTTGAAGCCAAGAAATGTGCACGTGAGGCTATCCTCAGATCTCGGTCTGATCACATTAAGGAGCAGCTCGACAGTGCTGCTCACTCATCCAAGCAGCTCTGGAAAGTTGCTAATAGCTTGCTTCACCGTAGCTCAACTCCACACACCACCGACACTGACTGTAACAAACTCGCCAATTCATTCAACTCGTACTTCATAGATAAAATCAAATTGATCCACAGCTCCATATCAACATCCCTTTTAACAACACCGCCTCTAACTATCTCTCAACTACACAGACCCCATGCTGGACCTAGACTATCCTCTTTCACTCCATCTACAATATCCGAAGTCACTAAACTCATTCACTCTATCCCTAATAAATCATCTCCGTTAGACCCAATACCAACCCCTATTCTGAAAAAATACGCCAGCTCATTATCTCCTTTCATTACCAAACTTGTTAACGAGTCACTATCACAAGGAATTTTCCCTCAATCATACAAGATCGCTCAAGTTTTACCCATACTAAAAAAGAACAACCTCGACCCTTCCATCCCATCCAACTACAGACCCATATCAAACCTCACCACCATCTCAAAACTACTCGAGAGAATCGTACTGAAAAGATTAGGACCTCACATAACCTCATCATGCAACTACACAAAACTACAATCAGCCTATCGTTCCGGTCACTCCACGGAAACAGCCTTACTTCACGTACTTGATTCTATGCTACAAAACTGTGGCAACCAGAAAGCTGTTGTGCTGGTCTGCCTCGACCTCTCGGTCGCTTTCGACACCATTCGCCATGACATCCTCACTACCAGACTTGCCGACGAGTTTGGCGTTACCAGTTCTGCTTTGTCATGGATCTCCTCATACCTCAACAGCAGAAAACAATTCATAAAAATGGGCAAACTCTCTTCTGCAGCCTCTGCCCTTGACGCGGGTGTTCCCCAGGGCTCTGTCCTGGGACCTCTTCTATTCACAACATACACCACACCCATCTGCGCCATCATCGAACAATCAAACGTCTCTTTCCACCAATACGCTGACGACACCTGTCTTTTCACTGCTCTCTCTTGTGACGACTCACCAAACACGATCCAAACTCTTACACTCTGCACACACAAAATTCAACAGTGGCACCGCTTAAACTTTTTACAGTTAAACCCTACCAAGTCTGAAGTAATCATCCTTGGCTCATCACAGCAACTCACCAAATTTAAAGAATTAACCTCAATAGACATCGCTGGAGCCACCCTTCCTATATCTTCACACGTTAAACTGCTAGGCATCACCCTTGACAGCCACCTACGCTTTGACCGTCACATATCTTCGACTATAAAGGCCTGCAACTATCATATACAGTCCCTGAAACACATACGCTCCCTACTCTCTACTGAGACTGCTACCACCCTTGCACGCAGCCTAGTCACATCTAGACTGGACTTCTGCAACTCTCTGCTCTACGGAACATCATCGACTCGCTTAAATAAACTTCAACGTGTTCAGAATCAACTCGCCAAAGTCACCACAAACTCATCCACTGTCACTTCCTCCTCTTCTCATCTCCGCAAACTTCACTGGCTTCCAATAGAATATAGAATTATTTTCAAGATATCACTACTAACCTACAAAATTCTCAGCACTAATAACCCACCTTACTTAAATAAACTCATCACCATTAGGACCAACAATAGACAACTCCGTTCTTCCAACTCTCTCTTACTTTACCAACCGGTTAGCCACTCAAAACTCACCAATAGATCATTCAGCTACAGCTCCCCAGCCATCTGGAATTCACTGCCGCCATCAATCACATCATCACCATGTCTGACGTCGTTCAAAAAACATTTAAAGACTCATCTGTTCTCGAAGGCATTCGGACAAGATCCCGCGCGCCTCTGACGCTCCGCTACTGGCGCTTTACAAATTGACTATTATTATTAATATGTTAATGAACAAACAAGGTTTGAAAGTCAATAGTAGGTAATCGGCCGATTATCGGCAATTTGCAAACATTTTGTTGTCGATAATCGGCCAATGCATTATCGGTTCACCTCTAGCTGGAGTGTATGTCTAGGTTTCTCCAGTAGTACACTTGCATGGAAATCTGGTCTGTTGACCATTTGGCTTAAGCATTCCGTGCAAAATTACTAAATTTTTTTGCATTCGATTGACACTTATATTCTGATGAAATCATTTCATCCTTAGTTTGAATGTTTTAAGTGTTTTATTATTTAAAAATTATAAATAAACATGCAGATGAATTAAATTATATTCCTTTTTTGTGTCAAATAAATTTACCAATTTACTGATATTTATTCAACTTTTTTTGGTGATAAATTTTTTTTCCATACTGCAGGAAGTTCCTGAGCCGAAGTCGTATTTGATCACTAGATGGCAGGATGATCCTCATGCTGGTCTCAGTTACAGTTACATCCCTGTTGGTAGCAGTGGATCGGTTTACGATGATATTGCTGAACCTGTCGATAACAAATTATTCTTTGCAGGAGAGGTTTGCAAAATTTATTATATTTTCATACTCGAACATTTATATGTATTGAGTGAGTGAGTGAAATTAAGGTGTACCAGATATCAAATTTTCCTGATTGCTAGTGGGTATTAGAAGTGTTGTCCTGATATATAGTTTTGGGTTTAAGCAGTTAAAATATTTCATTGAAAATATAAATTGATAATTAATTGTACAATTTTTTTCTCTTTTAAAAAAAATTCAATCTGGGAATCTGGATTGTTGACAAATGTTTGAACAAGGGAGTAGCATAGCAAGGTCAAATGCTCTTTAAAAAACATCACATTTTTTGCGGTCATTTCAGCAATTTTACATGACAATAATATAGCGATTCTAAACTTCCCAGGCTTTGCACGTGTTGCAAATAGCCTGATGTTATCTTTCTTAAATAGAAAAACATTTCCATTTGAAACATTTAATATTTTATATTAGGAAAAATCTTTCTCAAAAAGCAATAGCAGGGTTGCAATATAACAAAATAATAAACAATAGTATGTTTTGCATTGCAAGAAGTTCCTCGCATAGAGTCATATTAGTTGCATTTTTCATACCAGCAATTAGCAAAGGCACTTTCTTTTTTTTTATTAACTCAATCTTTTTGGATATCTGCTACATCTTTAATTGAAATTAGTGAAGTAAATTTATTAAAACATGCTTTTTTACACACTTTTACTTAACTTGACTTCTCTGTCTGTCTGTCGTCAAATTTTGCAATCGATTTTAAACTAACTTCCCGATGTGCTAGAGCTTAAAAATTTAAACATACCTACGAACCGATTAACAATGCATTCTATCAAATTTTTGGATCGATTGGACAAAATTTAATTAGATAATTATTTGTGTGTAAAAATATAAAAGTGTGTTTTTAAAAAAACTTTGTTTTTTGCTTCACTTGTTTAAAATTGCAATTTTTTTTATCTTTGATTAATAGCATTTTTCTATTGTTTTTTTTTTTTAATTTTCAGGCAACCAACAAAATGTTTCCGCAAACTGTAGCAGGGGCATACCTCAGTGGTTTGAGAGAAGCCAACAGAATTTTGGATCTACAGGATCCCCTATAATACAGATACAAAAGCAATTTACATGATTGTGACTGAAAAAAATTATTGCTTTACAACTGTTTCACAAATGAATGTTTTTTAATTATTTATGGTTTTAAATGATTGAAGTGAGGTGTTGCATGGTTCTATAACTTTGTGTTATCAAATATAATACACGTGAATGACAGTGAATGTATCTCAATGTAGTTTACTTTCTATTAGCATGTTGGGTGGTTTCATGTGTTGTTAATGCTGAACGGGTGTGGGAGATAAGCACCCACCACATCAAAAATACCCCAATGGCTTGCATCTGACAGAGCCTCTGACAACCAAATCATGCTGTCCTGAGTGTTGTCTCGGTAACTCCTGTGACATTGCTGGTGCTTTGATGTATTGACTTGTCATTTCCCTTGGATTGATCAGCTACTGATTTTCCACATTATATTGCCCAGGCAGAGTGTCCTCTGGAGAGAGCACTCCAGCCTCCCTTCACAGTGTCGACAAAACGGGAAGCAGCAGTTAAGTCATCATTTCATTGACGTGGACGACCTGAACCTATTTATTAGCAACCCAGCCCAAGAGAAACATTTGATACTACTGGGAGACTTTAATGCTAGGCTGGGTTGGTAGGCTGACCATGATTCTTGGCCCACTTGCCTTTTTGACAGATTTGAAGTAAGAAAGATGAATAAAAACGGACATCGCCTTGAGCATCACAAATTCATTATTTCAAACAAGGCCAGTGTCATGGATGCATCCGCAACCCGGGCAATGGCACCAGCTCGACCTGATCATCACTAGACGCTCTATAATGAAGGATGTGCTGCTTACCCGCATCTTCCATGACGCTCACTGTGACTCCGACCATTTGCTTGTGATTTACAAAATGAAGCTTCAGCCAAAAAAATCCATCGTTCTAGGAAAGAAAGTAGGTCAAGGGTTGACGTGAGCATGACTTCGTATCCAATAAAGGTTGAGGAATTTAATCACAATCTCTCAAGAACATTGACAAAATGCGGAAGAAAAATGAAAGCTGATTAGAGACTGTTCAGTACAGGGTAAACAGATGGCAGCAAAAGAACAGTGACTAGGTTGAAGCTAAAATTCAGATCTGTATGCTTGCAGAGTTTTCTAATAGGGGGATCGGTTGTAGTAAAGGTGAGCACCACGGCGCTTTTCAATAACCAACATGAGTGTGGCAGACTTAGATTCAAGCCAGTCGAACTTGAGAGGTTTATTTACAACTATTTTAAAATATTAGTTAGCACATCTCTATTGTATTTGTTTATGTTATTTGTTTATCTGTTGGTAGCGATTAAAATTAGTTTTGTAATGTTTGAGACGAAAGAGTTAGATATTTTTGACAACGAGCTGGACACGGGAGAACCTGATTTGCCAAAAAAGTCTCTCTTATTTTCAGTTTTTCCTCAATTGTCGGACTTTTATGACTGGAGCTTCTTAACAGTAGAAACTGATTTTCAAACCAAACTTCTGATCGTTCTTGTTTTTTGGCTTGTAGTCAATTTAATTGGGATTCATTTTGCTTGGAAGAAGTTTGGAGAAAGCCTTTTCCTTATTATTAACGGTAATTTTATGAGCTGAAACGTGTTTAGTGTTTACACAGTAATTAGTGTTTAAAATATCGTACAGACTCATGCAAAATTTATTTTTATGGACAGGATATTAAATGATTTTTATAATGACACTTGATTTTTTGGTGTAACACAAAATTCATTAATTACTAATCAATGACAAATACAAGTAATTTGTAACTGAATTTTTATTTTTAGAAATATCTTTTAGGGGAGGGGTTCATATTTGAGTTGGTCGACTTCTTGTGACAAGGGGGGTAGGGGTTAAAAAATCAGCCAATGTCACCCAACATCATTTATGTACAGTTACTATGTAAAAAATCTTTTTAAATTTTTTGTTTTAAATTTAGAAGAAGAATGTGAGACTGGTCAACACCCTGTATCATCAGAAGATATATTGCATTACAAGCCACCTTCTACAAAGAAACATAATGAATGATTGAAACATTTTTGTGACCAAAAGCTTCTAGCTAGTGATATACATTTTCATGTGATATCTATCATTTATTGGAAGACATATGCTTAGATACTGAAAATAAAGTTCAACATACAATAATTGTGCTAATAAAGTTATTTTAATTTCATTGATTTAAATATTAAGGCATGAAGTAATATGCTTGCTCCTCTTCTTCTCTCGATTCTAACTCTTTATCTGCCTTATAGGATTTCTTCACTTGTGGCGGCTCTGACCTTGTCATTAGTTTTCTTCCATACTAAAAATAATTTTAAACATTGTTATCAATTCAATGTTACAAACATTATTTTTCAAATCCAATCCATTTCCTTAATAATCTGCAAAAAAGTGAAACAATTATGTAGTTGTTTGAGAAAGTAATTTTTACGACTCAATGAAAATGAAAAACTCCTTAATGTGAGGACTAGGAATAATATTAAGTATAGATTAAGATGTAGACATAAACTATATTATTTATGTCAGTTCGTTCGTCTTAAAAGAGATAAGATAAAAAAAATGAATGAGACCAGGAATGTTGTTTTTGTACTCTTCTATTGGATTGATACCCATCATCATTATCATTTATTTTTGAAGTTGGCCCCACTACATCTCGGTTTTTACGCATTAGCTGCTTGGCTACCCTGAACACATTTCCTTTCCTGTCCTCCTTATCTAAATCTTCGCAAAAAAGGCAAAAAGTCTTTCGTACAGTGTTCTTAGCATTAACGACAGCTTTCTTAGCCATGCATTTGGTCTGGTTGTAGCTCTCCTTGGTTGCCAGATTTTTCCCCTGTTGCTGGCACTTCAACAAGTTAAATAGCCGACGTTTCTCTTTTACCAGGGCTGCAACCTCTTCATTCCACCACCATGTTTCCTTATGCCTACTAATACCTTTTGTAACCCCTCACACGGCTACTGCTTCCTCAAGCAAACACTGCTTCAAATCTTTCCAGACTTTCTCGACATCACCAAGACCATTCATCACCACAGCAGCTTTAGCTTGCACTCTTTCTTTGAAGATACATTCCGTCTCTGTCTCTTTCAGCTTCCAAACCTTACATCTCTCTACAAATTTCACATTACATTTCTTCACCCTCTCATTCAGCTCCATAACACAAATAAGCAATTTTTGCTGTGGGATACATGCTTCACTTCGGATAATCTTAACGTCCCTAATAAATTTTCTTTCAGACTTTCTGACCAAAATATAATCAACAACAGTCCGACATCCACCAGACTCATATGTTATCAACTTATTATCTTCCTTTTTAAACCAAGTGTTGGTTACAGCAAGGTTCAATGAATCAGCAAATTCTAATATCATCTCACTTTCCAGATTACGCTTACCAAACCCACAACCCCCATGAACACCTTCAAATCCATCAATTCCAGTTCCTACATGTCCATTAAAATCACCACAGACCAACAAATTCTCATCAACATTTATATCAGACACAACCTTAGCCATAGCAAGAAATTCCTCTTTCTCCTCCATCGGCCGACCTACTTGCGGAGCATATACAGACAACAAGTTCAGCACCGACTTACCCACAATTACATGAAGCAATAACAATCTCTCACTCAGACGCTTGACCTCCAACACTTTCTCAACCCACCTATCTGCTACCAGCATTCCAACACCATGAATTCCCTTCTCAGAACCCATCCAGAAAAACTCATAATCACCAAGTTTTCTGGCACCCTCAACTTTCCAGCCAGTCTCTTGAAGACAACAAAAATCTAAACATCGTCTTGCTGGCATATCAGCAACCTCACCATCTCTTCCCCTCATCGTTCCAACATTCACAGAACCAATTCTCAAAAAAACACCTGAACTCTCTAAATTCTTCTTCAAGCCCATAGCTAACTTTTCACTTCTGTCTAGGCGCAGAAAAGGAAGCGCGGACCTTGTTTGACCGGGCGACGTCCGAGCCGGCATGAAATTCTTTGTTTTGTTACCCATATGGAATTTGGAGCAAAGTTTTACCCGGATGCCCTTCCTGCGAACCTCCCTTTAGTCGTCTTTTACGACACGCATAGGAGGATACACGGTGGTTCTATTCTATCGGCCCGAACCACAAAGCTCGAATTTTTTATTTTGTTCTGTATTGCAAAGAGCATGTTGTATCAGAAGTGGTGCAGAGCATAACAGACAGTCAACAAACACATGTATGATATGATAATTATAAGAAGAGTTTTTAAATACCTTTTTCTTTGGTTCAGCATTAGCTCTTTCCATTGCTTTCTTCATTCTTTCTTCCTGATGAACTCTCTGCAGATGAATCTTCTCCTCTCGATGTTTTAATCGCCTTTCTTTCTCTTTTGCCTGTATTCGATGCATTATAAAAATTTGAACTTCTGAAATATAATGCAGGCCTGGACTGGACTAATTTTAAGTTCATTATTGACATTTCTTCACCTTAATATTTTTGCCATATTCTTTTGCATAAATTATACAAATTTTGTTATTAGCTATAGGACACCCTGAAGTATATTGGACATCAACATGTAAGATTCAACATTACTTTAAAAATAACTCTCATCCAAATTGACTTAGACTTAACATGGACAATGATTAACTGGTGCCAAACCAAAATTCAGCTGCATCTTTGTGCCAGAAATACATATGATATATACATATGACAATTACAATACGCATTTTCAAGGTTATTTTTTGCGAATCATGCTTGCATGGGTGCATTTTGTTAGTTTTAATAAATTTCTTCTGCTGAAAGGAATTGTAAAGTAAATTATTTTTTTTATATATACTAATATAAAAATGTATAATATAGTTTTTAACATTAATTTAATAGTTTCATGCTATTCAAAATAGATACCAACAGGATTTTTCAATGCAGACGCAGTCAAAAACTGATGAAACTTAAATTAAAACTCATGTAAACTACTTGGAATTCATTTAACAATTTTAAATACTTAAAATATATCAAATATTTATAATTTATACAAAATTGTCACTAATTTTAATATTTTTAGCTAATTTAAAAAATAGGAACTACAACAAGTGAGCCATTAACAACTTTTTTTTCACAAATCTTTTATAATTTTGTAATTCTGCAGCTTCTAATTTTTTGCAAATAATTTTTGGATGATAGAAAGTCTTTAAAATAGAAAATCATTGACTGCAGTCTTCCAAATACTTGATATATGAAGTATGCAATTGCAGTTATGAAACTTTCGAATCAATATGGAAAAAACAAAGTTTTTATTATAAATTTTTGAATAAACAAAAACTGATGGTTCATTTCTCTGAAGAAAAATTTTAATTCTTTAAAAATTTCAAAAACATTTATTGATTTTATTTTATATCTTATTTAAATTTTATCCAATGGTTCTGAAAATGTAATAGAATGCATTGTCATTGAGGACAATTCAATAGATCTAATTTTAGCTCAATTAGATGAAGGGATGAAAGTATGGTATTTTAGCATAAAAGGGTCCCAATGCATGGTTTAAGCAAACACAGTGAAGTTATTATAAAAGATTTAATTTAAATTGAATGACAGAAAATTATTAGATCAATTTTTTATTATTTCATGTTTAAAATATTCTAAAATCAGTCTATTTTTGTCTTGTGGAATGATTGACCAATCATATCACTTATTTAACAAGTAATGTGTTGTGCATGCATGAATAAATTATTCAATGGCGCATTGAAAATTTGTAAGCAACCAAAATTTAAAGCTCTTGGCTGCCATGATGTCATTGTATTGCATGGAAGAGTTTACACATGCATTTTTGCTAATGTCATGCGAATGCGGTGCCAGTCAATCTTTTTCCGTTTAAATACGCCTTAAGTCAAATAAGGATGTCAAATAAATACATAATTTTTCTTTGAACTTTTGCTAAAATGAAAAATTATTTTTTACAATCTTCCAAATTCAAGTTACCTTTACAGCAGCTTCAAATTTATTTTTCGGCATCAATTCAATTTGTTGGAACAGATCTTCAAGTTTGTTTTCAATTGCAGTAAGCATTTGCAATGTTCTGATGAAGAGTACCAATAAAGTTGTATATGAATATATTCATGAAAATTTTTTCTATAGAACAGCATGACAAGATGTTCTACAAACAGCATGATAAAATGTTCAATAGAACAGTTTGATAAAATGTTCTATACGATAGCACCTATGTATTTTTAAAAATAAATAATTTAATATCGTGTTATCGATTGAAAAAGAAATGTTTATAAATGTTTTTAAATGCTGATTTTTCAAAATGAGTATGTGACAATTAAACTGACGTCAAACTCGTCTCGGCTTCTCCAATGCAGGTTTTGTAGGCTTCCTCGACCACTTTATTCAGCTTGGCCAGTATGGCTTGATCATCTGATCTAACATCATCAACGGAGAAGAGCCTGAAAAATCACGTATTGTTCCGATTCACATTGTATAATCGATTCAAAAATTTAACAAAATTTGAATGAAATATAAAATAAAATAAATTATAATTTGAAAATATTATAAAAATTACAATTTTTTTGTGCAGGGAAATGAACCATCAGTTTTTAATTTACTTAAAGAAAGCAATCTTGTTTTTCAATTTAAAAATTTTTTAATAAAAACTTTGTTTTGTTCATATTGATTCGAAAGTTTCTTATATTTTCAATCGTCACATATCAAGTATTTAGAAGACTGTGGTCAATATTTTATATCATCAAACAATTATTTACAAGCAATTATAAGCTGCTGAATAAGAAAAATATAAAGGATTTAAGAAAACGAAGTTTTTAATGGCTCACTTATTTATAAAAGTTACTCATTAATAATTATTGCATTTAGCACTGCTATTCAAGTATAACGCAAATTTATCTAAACACTTCCTTACAGTGAATGCTACAAAGCAGTAAAACCAGAAGCTAAGACAAACGGCAAATAGTCAATCATAAAAACACAAATGATTCAGTTTTGCTAAATGAAAACACAAAAGTTGTAGGAATGAACAGAAGAATCGTCAGTTTAAACAAGAACGTTTTGAAATTTTCTTGGTCTGAATTAACATTTGGCACTGAACTGAAATTTGTGGAATGACTTAGTATAAGAAAGATAATATCGCTCTTGAGTTTATTAGTGCAAAATAGATGATGATATTTTAAGAAATGAAGCAGATGACCATATCTGTATTATAGACAAATAGCAAAGAAAGACAAAAATTAATCACAAAGCTTTTGCAGCCAAGTTTGAAGCTTCTTCTCCTTCTTTGTCAATTGAAGACTTCAGAAATTCAATCTGCTCTCTCAATGAATTTGTTTCTTCTTCCCTATGAATATAAATTGATAACTTCTATTAATGTGATTAATAATTATAAGTTACATCAAAAGAATCACTAAATAAATAATGAATAATGTTTATAAATAAACACGCATCATCAAATATAATAATTTGCACAATTGTCTACTTTTTATTATATATTACAACTCTACTTTTACAACTTTACATTTTTCAATGTTGTACCTCAGAGTTTAACATCTTATAACTTTAAATTTACAGTTTACGAAAAGCGAGCTTGCATTTTTTCTTTGGTACTCTGAAAAGTTTGTTTCATCTCTTCAAGAGCTTCTTCGGTTTCCTGACTGTTTTGTATTAAGGAGAGATTCTGTTCTTCTAGTTCACCAAAAATGTCTAAAAGTTGCTGAGGATCGGTGAAATAGAGTAATGGTTCCTGGAACAATATTAAAAAAATTATGTTCAAGCTATAAACTTCAATATTTATAAAATAATACTCTCAATAGATGGATCAAAAGTACAATGAAAATTTTAATCACAATTCATGCATAGCAATCTTTAATCTTGCTTCACAAAATATGAGACTTAATATTAAAAATGCATTCTTTATAATATCTTGATGACTTTCTATTTACTGTTACTAGAGAAAAAAAGAAAATAATCTGCTAACATCATCATCATCATCGTCACCATCATCCTCATCATTGTCGTCATCTTCTTTCCCAGCTTCTTTCTTAGCTTCTTGTAATTCTTTTTTCTTTTGCTCAATCCATTCCTGGATTGAGATTTAAATTGAGTTTAATTGATATAATATAATATACGTAATTATGTAGATAATTTTCTTCAACTTTAAAAAGTACTAAGTTTTATACAATAGCAAGTGATATGCTTGTTTCTACGAACCATTGTTATTAGTTCACAAGTTTTATTTAAGGGCTAAATATAGATAGATCATGTTACACACCATTATGTCATGCATATATCATTTTTTCAGAAGGAAAGAGTAGAGAAATCTGAGAATAAGGGGTTCGAAGAGGAAAAGTGTTAAAGTGGAATACCACACAAAAATACTTTATTTTCTCAAGTTTTGATAATAGTTATTGATTTAACGTACAGTTTAAACTGCCTGTTTAAGTACTATGATAAACTTTCTCAGATTAGGGTTATTTGCCTTGACTAAATAAGACAAGTTGTTAAATAATAATAATGATAATAATAATGACTACATGTCAGGTTCTAGATTAGGTGAATGCTAAAAATCATGCAATGCGACAGTTCTTGTCGCTTTATTTCTCCATACAATATTACATAAAGTACTTCATGACTTAATTGAATGACTGAGACAAGCTGTAATGATACCTACTTACTTTAACCCCTTGCTCATTTAAGGGCTGCCTCTCTTGCATTGATGGGCAAGGACAGTCAATCAGGCATTTATTATATATTCATTAGTATTTCATCTCAGAGAAAAAAACTTAAAAATTCAAATTCTTACATTAGGTGTGAGGGATAGAAGAAAGTTTTTATAGATGTTGTATTCCTTCAATTGTTCTTCATATTTTGTAATTTCACCTTTCACCATCATTATCTGCGTGTTCAGAGCTCGAAGTTCGTTGTCTTTTTCTTGCTTCAGTTTCTTTTCTGAGTCGGCCCTTCGTAAAAATTAACATAATATATTTTCTTGTACACAATCGGCAGTTGTACCACATGATTGTGTACATATTCAACAGCTATATTACAGCTCTCTGAGTTAAGCCAGTTTTCTTTTTAAATCCCTTATATAAACTTCACCGTCGTTCTTGCTTGCTTACTTGCCTGTTTGCTTGAATGTTTGCAAACTTTGAATGTGAAAATTAACTAACTTCTCATCATCCAATCAAGCTGATATTTGAAATATAGACTCGCTCGTCATGACAATGCATTCTATTAATGTTTGAAAATTGTTTTGAAAAAAATATTTTTAATTAACAAAAATCATTATCTATGTTTTAAAACAAAAACAAGTCACATTCAATAATATAAATGTTTACATATATAAACTCAAAAAATGTCATTTTAAAAGAAAATATTTTACAATAAATTAAAAGGTGGCAAATCCTGAAATATAAGGGAATAATGACAAAACCTGGTTTTTATGGCTTACTAGTTAGATTATGTTTTTCATGTTTCAATTGCTGTTTTTTATTAATTTGCCGATACAGTGTGTGTGTGTGTAATAGATTTAGAGCTTTTTTCAAATTTTAATTTTATTCAATGAAGAATTTCATTTGATTACTTCGTTGTTAAAATTTCCAGCAATTCCCTAATTGAAGTTGAACATTACACTGATTAGAAAATATTATATTGTAGCTAAAATATGTAACTTAGATATTATAATTATAATTTATTAGAATAAATAATAATAACCACATTATACTTTATTTAATTAAACAATGATAACAACAAAATTATTATTATTTATTTCATTAAATATTTATTTAATTAAATAGTAACAATAATTATGTTGATATTATAATAACAGCCTGTAATGTCTTGTTACAATGACTGAAACCTCAATCATATTTGTCTTCCTCAAATAAAACATTAATTCCATGCATGATACTAAAATAAATACATTCTTCATATAAAAAAGCCATCACCTGATACTAAAATAAACACAGAAATGATTTCCATAAAACTTAAAATCTGACTGAAGATAGAAAGTTTATTTAAAAACAACAGTAACGGTTTTTCGCAAAAAAAAGAAGATCATTAAAGAAATCAAAAAATTTGTATTTCTTACAGTTTGATGGCATCTCCAGCTGTTTTGTCATTTTCTTTGAGAAATTCATCAAACATCAGAGCATCTTCCTCCAGGTATTGTTCAGCCAGTTCTAATTTCTTTTCTTCTGCAAGTGTTAATCTTTCGAGTTTATTCATTTCTTCTTTCTTCACTCCAATTGAATACTGCATCGTAAATCAACGTCATCATAATCATCACTGTCATTATTATTATTACAATAACCTAGATATGTTAAAAAAACTAATAATTAGCATTTCTAAATATTACCACAAAAGAATCAGTGATTAGAATAGTTGTTATCAGTGCTATTAGTTTATTGGAACAGCATGTACATTATGTCACTAAATGCTAAAAAAATTCATTTAACAGATTAAGAACTCCTGAAGTTCAATAACTAACATTTAAAAGAAACATTTCTCGCTTTTTTCTGATGTACTCATCCAATGTTTCTTTTTCTATGCTTTGATCTATAAATTTAGTTATAATTAAAAAAAACCAACTAATAACGATGTAATGCAAATGATTTGTGTTGATTTTACCTTTGGTTATTTTGAGAACAAAGTTGTAGTCATCTTGACCTTGTGCATAGTTGCATTCTTTTTTCAAAGTACCTATGTCTTTATCAAAGAACATCACTGGTTTTGAGTTGATTCTTCTTGAGTATGTTGTTTTCTCAGTTGCTTTCAGTTTTTTCTGTCGCTCTTTGTCCTTGTTAAAGGAATGTTTGTCTTTTCTTGCATGGTTTTGAATTGTTTAACTAATCAAGAATTTAAAAGAAAACTTGTAAATTAATGAAAATAAAAAAATTCAAACCCACCAATTCTTTTTGATATTGTTCTCTCTCTCTGAACATAAAAATGTCTTCATCTCTTACTACTTTGTATGGATTCAACTCAGAGTTTTCAAAATAATCTTTAAAAATAGTTACCATTGAAAAAATAATATTAAATACAAAATAAATGCAATTCCTATACCTGTAAGGGTAAGCTGCTCTGGTAAAAACTTTTTACTGGATTGTGAAAAAAATTTATCTTTAGACTCTTTAGTAGATGAAGGTCTTTCTTTTACTTCTGCTAAGACTACTAAAAATTATTATTAAATTTTACTACATTTTATATTACATTTTACTCAATCATAAAATGTAAATCATTTTAAAATTTTAAAGTAATTAAAGAAGTAAATGTAACTAAAATTAAAGTAAGTTAAAGATTTTATACCTGAGTTTGAATGTGATTCTTTGTCTTTGTCTTTGGACTTTTGAAAAGATACTTTTCTATCTAAACCTTTTGTGGACGCAGACTTACTCATTTTAAACATTTTATATAATCTTCTTTTAGTAGCAGATGTATCCGTTCAATTCAGACAACGTTTTTTAAACATGTAAATAAAACACCTAGCAACAACGTAACCTTAAAAGAGTAAAACTTTCACATCAATTATTTTATTTAATAAACTAAAAACATTCTTTAAAAAAATAAATATTTCCAATAGGTGGTTGAAAATAAAAATTTATTGGTTTTTTTTGTCAGGACTTCTATCTGTGCCATAGAATAGACCAGGGTTCCCAACCATAGATATATATCTATGTTCCCAACTCTTTTCGGGTGGTGACCACTGATCTCTATAATATAATATTATATTATAGAGATCAGTGGTGGCGACCCCTTTTTTTTATAAAAGCCAAGTGACCCGCGACCCCAGCACTATTAAAAAAAGTATTTTTAAAACACCAAAAATAGTTTTTTTTAGTATTATATTTGTTTTATTATGTTTAATAATTAATTTAATGTGATGGTTAAAATACATTTTATTAAAATTCGCGGCTGAGTTTTTGTTAACGCCAATCTCATATTATTCTCAACATTTGATTTATTTATTTCTATTGTTTTTAAACTCCAAAATGTCACGGACATCATATCATGGACAAATTGTCACGTACATCATATCGTGAACAAAATGTCACGGCAATTGGCGATTGGTACCGATTTAGGATTTT
The DNA here is from genome assembly GCA_963978895.1 of Erpobdella octoculata. Classification (NCBI taxonomy): domain Eukaryota; kingdom Metazoa; phylum Annelida; class Clitellata; order Hirudinida; family Erpobdellidae; genus Erpobdella; species Erpobdella octoculata. Next base: position 19,978,257 of record OZ022246.1, read on the forward strand.
TAAGAAGCCAATTAATCGTATGCAGATGTTGTGTTAGCAAATGTTGTGGTATCTAGCATACAACTGCATGTGCGGACAAAAAATAAGTGTGTTTTACATGGAGTTACATTTATGTAACACGATATAAGTTCATTTTGATCGATTTAATAACTTGTTTATGGTAGTTTTTATGGTTGTTTTAGATTCAGATCATTGTTGTGTTAGTAAATTACAGAACAAAAACACGGAGAATGTTTTGAATATGAATGAGGATGAAGTTGACTGAAAAAGTGAAGTCATTATTTGCAATGAATGAACACTCATCTTGACTATTGATGGACATTGTCTTATGAACATTCTTAAAATTAATAAAAACTTACTACATCAATACGAAATAATTAAAATTGTAGTATCTAATACATTCCAGCCTTAAACTTTAATAAGTTGTCTTATGGAGTTGTTTTAAATTATTATAATGTGTTTTATTTTAATGTAAGGAAATTTATAGCTTGTTAATGTTAAAAAGTACATATAACTGAACATAATGTGTTTAGAAAAGTTGGTTCTAGATTTTTGTTTAATAAGTTTCCACATTTTTAGTTGGGACGTTAATGACATAATTTTAGGAAGAAGTGGGTTTTATGGAATTGTGACACAGTGTGACATGAGGGAGGAGAAATGAAATGGTTTACAAAACTATGACATACTTTATGGACGACCCTTAAAGTAGAGTTAAGAAACTGTACCTACATTTTAAATTTTGTGAAGTGGTGATGTAAGGAACCTTCTGTTCAACAAAATATTAAAAAAACCCACACTCTCTCTATTTTCTTTGCTCATTACTTGAAAAAACATTATAGTTGAAATACATTATCGAGTTATTAGAGAAAACGAGAGTTGGTACAATCGATGTTCTTGCTGCTCTTACAATAATTGAATAACATTGAATTAATTGATCCACTAAGTTGATGAAGATGCTGTGCAGTGCGCACATTTAAAAAACATTAAAGCAAAAATGAAAAAAAAATGAATAAAAATATCTATATATATAAAAATGAATGTTTGTATATATGTATATATGTATATATGTATATATGTATATATGTTAATGTCCTTTATGCATTGCTACACCATTCATCCGATCGTAATGAAATTTTCACACAACCTTGAGAGTCAATGGAAATCAAAAATAAAAAAATTTTTTTTTGAAATCCGTCACAAAATGAGCGGAGCGGAGCGGGTGAGCGAGCGGGAACTATATATATATGTATGTGCGTATGTATGTGTGTATGTATGTATGTGTATGTGCATGTATGTGTGTCTGTGTGTGTGTTTATGTATGTACTAGCGGAGATACCCGGCGTTGCCCAGGTTTTTTAGAGGTTTTTCTAATGTTTGTCTCTTTCTCTCCCGTTTCCTTTCCCACCTGCTTTCCCACTCCTGTTCGCTTTCCCGTTTTTGGTCGTTTTCCCGCTGCCGGTCGCTTTCCCGCTGCCGGTCGCTTTCCCGCTCCCGGTCGCTTTCCCGCTCCCGGTCGCTTTCCCGCTCCCGGTCGATTTCCCGTTCCCGGTCGCTGTCCCGTTCCCGCTCACGTTTGCTCTCCCATTCCCGCTCACGCTTGCTTTTCCGTTCCCGCTCGCTGTCCGTTCCGGGTCTCTTTCCCGTTTCTATAATAGACAAACTAACCCACAAACATTCATATATATATATATATAGTCTTAGCAAATCTATTTTACGTTTTATAGGCTAACAGAAGTTATGAAAGAATGGAAAAGAGAAAATGAGCGGGAACGGGAACGGGAACGGGAGAGCAACCGTGACCGGGAATGGGAGAGCAAGCATGACCGGGAACGGGAGAGCAAGCGTGAGCGGGAACGGGAAAGCGACCGGGAACGGGAAAGCGACCGGGAACGGGAAAGCGACCGAGAACGGGAAAGCGACCGGGAACGGGAAAGCGACCGGGAACGGGAAAGCGACCGGGAACGGGAAAGCGACCGGGAACGCGGAAAGCGACCGGGAACGCGGAAAGCGACCGGGAACGCGGAAAGCGACTGGAATCGGGAGAGCAAGCTTGGATGGAAACGCGAGCAAGAGAGAAAATCGATAACAAAACTTCTGAGCGGGAAAGCGACCGGGAGCTGGAAAACGACCGAGAGCGGAAAAGCGACCGGGAACGCTACGAAAACGGGAAAGTGGAGAAGCGAACGGGAGCGAGAGAGACAAACATTAGAAAAACCTCTAAAAACCCCGGGCAACGCCGGGTAACCCCGCTAGTATCTGAATAAAATTATTGAACCATTAAATGGAACAATGGTTTTTACGACAAAAATCTGCTAAAACCTTCCAATCGAATGAAAATGCGAAAGACATGAAAATAAAATCGATAGTTTCATAAAAAAAACATAATTTCTAAAAAAAATGTTTAGCTAACTTTTTCACGGTAACCTTTTTAAAATAATATTCGAGTTTTTATGCTCGGATAAATAATATAAAATTATTCATACAATTAAAATCACAATCCGTTTTATTATCAATTTTATCTTTTTATACTCCTCAAACAAGTTTTTAACGATCAAATAAGATTTTGTTTTATTACTTTTTTTCTTGTTTCATTCTTGTCTGCATTGCTTTTTATCATATACATTAATGATGAGATAGATCTTGAAATTACAGATAATATATTTTATTGTTTGGTGATGATTAAACGTTTTATAGACAAAACACTTCAGGATATGACGGTCTGGTATTACAAAAATTTTGGCAACAGAGTAACTAAATGGTTTGATTGACATGAAGATAAATGCAGTGTTCTGAAAATCAATAATAAACATAAAACAACCTATGGTAATGAAATCGTAATGAAATAATGGATGTGGATTTTTGAAGAGATCTAAAACTTATTTTTGATGCAAAGTTGATTTTTAAGCTGCATGTTCACAATATCATCAATCGTGCATACATGATCGTGGAACTACTTAAAAAATTTGATTTATTAGATAAATGGTTTTTCCTATGCTTGTACAAGTTTTTGGTAAAAAGACAAGGGAAGTATGCAACAGCTGGTTGGTCCCCGTCCAGAATGAAGTTGATGGAAGAAATAGAAAAGATATAGAGAGTGGCAACGAAGATATTTAATGGCTGTAAGAATTTTAATTATGACGTCCACCTGAGTCTTCTTGGGCTGCCGTCAATGCTTCAGAAAAGAAAAAGGGGAAATATGATTAAAGTTTTAAATCCTCAAAGGATGTTATGAAAAAGAATGGGCACCATTCCTCCCAATGGCAGCTTATAAAAAGACTAAAAAATTGTTTTAAGTTGAAAAAACCTGCAAAAATGGATATACATACATTTTTTCTCTCTATGAATTTAACGATAATTGGAACTACTTGCCAGAAAGTTTGGTGAACTCCAGTACTATAAATCGTAACGTATCGGGTATCAGGCGTTTGAAAAAAAACGACTGTCTCTAGTTGAAAATAATGGAACCACAAGAGAATAGATAAAAGCGGTTTAATTTGATAAATGAAGATAACTCCACCTTGCTAATTGCGAGCCAGTTTAATTGCGGGAAAACAAGCATGAATGCGAACGGGAAAGCAAGCGGGAACGGAAAAGCGACCGAGAGCGAGCGGGAAAGGGAAAGAGACCAAAACGGGAGAGCAAGCGGGAGCGGGAAAGCGACCGGGAAGGAGAGAGCTAGCGGGAACTGGAAAGCGACCAAGAGTGGAAGAGCAAGTGGGGAAGGAAACGGGAGCAAGAGAGAAAAACGGTAGAAAAAATAAATAATAAATAAATAAATAAATAAATAAATAAATAAATAAATAAATAAATAAATAAATAAATAAATAAATAAATAAATAAATAAATAAATAAATAAATAAATAAATAAATAAATAAATAAATAAATAAATAAATAAATAAATAAATAAATAAATAAATAAATAAATAAATAAATAAATAAATAAATAAATAAATAAATAAATAAATAAATAAATAAATAAATAAATAAATAAATAAATAAATAAATAAATAAATAAATAAATAAATAAATAAATAAATAAATAAATAAATAAATAAATAAATAAATAAATAAATAAATAAATAAATAAATAAATAAATAAATAAATAAATAAATAAATAAATAAATAAATAAATAAATAAATAAATAAATAAATAAATAAATAAATAAATAAATAAATAAATAAATAAATAAATAAATAAATAAATAAATAAATAAATAAATAAATAAATAAATAAATAAATAAATAAATAAATAAATAAATAAATAAATAAATAAATAAATATATATATATATATATATATATATATATATAAATAAATAAATAAATAAATTGAGATAGAAATATCAATGACATTTTGTGTTTTATCTTTGTTTTTGCAGATGAGCGGGTTTGTTGATATTTGTTTTGTTTATTTATATATCGCTTATATTTTCCGTCGCCCTGAAAAAATTGAATCGCCGTTTAGAAACTTTAGCAATAAATAATAAAACCAACAAACATGAGTCAAAAAACGGGTCTCGAAATGGAAGAAGGCGAAATTCAGGACTCAGGTGATGATGCTTGTCAGACTGTGACAACCGACTATCTTCAAAGTTTTCAGCCATTGCAGCTGGGGGCTGCAAAGAATAAAATTGTTCATTTTCCATTAAGACTGAAAGAATCTGAATCTGATGAAAGTGATGAGGACAGTAATTGCAGTGATGATAATGATGATATTGGAAGCAAATTTGACAAAGATAACAATGTTGAAGGAATAAATAATATTCATATTTCAAATACCAATTGCAAGGAAAGTAAAAAATGTAACAAGTTATCAGTGTGGAGTTCTGTTCTTCAGGACCAACTGCTTTCAAGTGATTTAAAAAGTTGGTCAGGAGTCAACAAGAAGAGGGATATGGATAGATCAGTTGAAAACTATGATTATCCCAGAGCCGCTCGTGAAGAAAGGCCACAAAAGCGAATGAAATTTGATAGCGAATGCTTTTCAAATAGTGACAGAGATGATGCTACAGATGTTGCAAACCTTGACCAAGTGGAAACGTTTGGAGTGTTGTCCAGGCAGATTAAAGAGGATTCTAAAAACTCAAGTTTTGATGATGCAAGATCCACTAAAGAAAAACAACGCAGAAAGAAAGCTAAAAGAAAACTTTCTCAGAAAAATAGAAAAAAAGTTGATTGTAAGCCTGATTCGAAAATAATTAAGATGATGCCTATCAATAAAAGTGCTTTTGTGTCCACGTTGCCTGTATCAGATATTGCCAGTAAACTGATGACCATACTAAGAGAGCCCATGCATATGAAGTCCATGTTTGAGACCATTGTTGCTGTCATTGGAACTGAAAGGACTTTGCAGTTGTTACTAAAAACAGAAGATGTAGAAAAATCAGGGGGGCTTATGACAGTTAGGGGATCTAGAAGGCGAACTCCTGGTGGCTCATTTTTGTGGCTCCTTAAATCTGAAGTTGACAAATTTGAGCAACATAAAATCTTTGTTCAAGAAAAAGAGATTGCAAAAGAACAAAAGAAACTATTTCTAGCAGAAAAAACTAAAAGGCTTGCTGATGAATTTTCTATCTCTTCATCAAATGAGATGAAACTGCCACCAGATGTGGTTGAAACAACAGAGGATGTTTTCTTTGATGAATTTGAATCTGATAATAAAGAATTAGATTTTTTGTGATCTATTATTGTTTTAACATTTTGTTGCAGTAAGATGTCTATTTGTATATGACCATGGTCTTACGTTGAATGCTTGTTATGAAGAAATTATTTTATTTGTTACAGCTCACCAGCTAATGCTTTCAAGTAAAAATCTGTTTTTAATCAAGGAATTGTAACTTGTTTGCGCTTCGGTGTGTAAAAAAGAATTAACAAAAAAGTAATTTAAATATTAAACTAGCCAGGTACCCGGCGTTGCCCGGGATGTTTAGAGGTTTTTCTCTCGCTCCCGTTTCCTTTCGCGTTTGCTCTCCCGTTCCCGGTCGCTTTTCCGCTTGCTCCTCCGTTCCCGTTCTTGCTCATTCTTCAGTTCGTTTTAAAAGAAAAATTTTCATGAAATGAAAAGCAGGTGAATCTTGAAATTTGTGAGAAAACCTCGTTTTTTACGGCTTACTTGTTAAGATTATTAAATTTTATCTTATATATAAAAATGAAATGTTTGTTTGTTTGTTCGGACATCAAATGTAAACGGCCAAACAGATTTAATTGAAATTTGGCACACTTATGTATCTTATTTAAGCGGTGGTTCCTGTAAAATTTTAAATAAATTGGTTTCTCCGTTGATGTTTTATGGACAAAAAACCTTTTGGTCAGCGGTAGTAAGTTATGTATATATATATATATATATATATATGTATATATATATATATGTATATATATGTATATATATATATATATATATATATATATATATATATATATATATATATATATATATATATATATATATATATATATATATATATATATATATATATATATATATATATATCTTTTTCCTATTGACTGAGTTCATGATTTATATTTTTCATTTTAACAATTCTATCTTATATATAAAAATGAAATGTTTGTTTGTTTGTTCGGACATAAAATGTAAACGGCCAAACAGATTTAATTGAAATTTGGCACACTTATGTATCTTATTCAAGCGGTGGTTCCTGTAAAATTTTAAATAAATTGGTTTCTCCGTTGATGTTTTATGGACAAAAAACGTTTTGGTCAGCTGTAGTAAGTTGGAGTAAATTTTTTTTTTACAAAATAAAATAAAATTAATTTATAGTTAAATTATACAAAATATTTTTTTTTTTCTTGAGTTTTAAAGGTTTTAAATATAAATATTAAATTAAATAAATATGTGTGTTGTTTAGTGCCGCCCATAGATATCTATGGTGCCGCCGGATACCTTTGTTTTGATTTCATAGAGCTCATTGAGGCTCATTCTCTTCCGAACCTCCACGAGGGAGAAGTTGGCTGCGCAGCTGGATCCCCGAACCATAGTGCAAAAAAAAGTTCGTGCATTGGGGTTGTGCTATAGATCGTTGGAAAGGTATTTGAAAAGGAAATATAATGGTGTAAAAATAAATTTAATATTGCAAAAAATAAAAAAGTTATAGGCGAAAAACCGTCGCCGTCCCTATGTAAATATATGGAGACGATTTTTCATACCCTGATCTATATTTTGCTTCATAACTTTTTTATTTGTTAGACTATTTTCCAAAAATTTGTTTCTATGTTTGGCTAATATATTTGTCTTTCTAATGCATTAAGATAGAACCCCAATGCGGTCGAAAATATTAATCTACATGGCTCCAAACGCAAGTGAAAAATCGTCCCTATGTAAATGTATGGAGACCATATTGTAAAAGTTTCACTGATATATGAGGTGCATGAAATTTGAAAGAAATGAAAGCAAGTGCAGTATTTTTGTGTTTCAACAAAATCATGAACAAAGTTCTCAAGCCAGCCTATCAATCTGCTGCTGTTTTGTTCAATTTATAATTGCATCATTTGCTAAATAAAAGTGGTACTCTTCGATTGTTCCAAATTGATGATCTCAGAAAACTCTCGGAAAATTCATTAAGTTAATGCTTTGAAGGTTTTTAATATTATTATTACTTCATGTTTTATTTCAATCTGTGTTTTATATCACATTTTTCAAAGCCACGGGTCAACATTTATTAACATGCCACATGTAGCGTTATATGCTTTCTGTAGACATGACACTTAAAAACTAAGAACAACTCAAAAACTAAGACTAGCGATTTTACGAAAAGCAGCTGTTGAACAGTGTGTGATAAATCTATTGTAAGCATTTATAATCTTACAAGTATTTAAAATAAATATAACCTGTTGAGATATATGAGCGGATTTTAACATTATTGCAGCCGTTAATTAATAAATTCTTTTTTTTTCAGCTTCAGTTAATCATAATAAGCCTTTGCAGAAGATCACACTTGCAGAGTGGAACCAATACATTAAAGAACACTAATTAAAATTGAGGAAGTTCAGACGTAACTAAACGAGCAAACCAAACAACAAAGTGTTAACGAGAGAACAGATCAATTTTGATGACTGTGCACAGCATTCCGCTACAGCCCATCTAAGCCACATTGGGAAGGCTCTAAAATTTAATGGAGGAACAGAAGAGCGAAAAGAAGAGCAAGCTGGAGCGGTAAAGCGTAAAAGCAACCGGGATCGGGAAAAGTAAAAGAGACCGGGGACGGGAGAGCGACCGTGAGCAGAAATGCGACCAGGAGTGAGAAAGCGACATGGAACGGGAAAGCAAGCGGTTAAGGAAACGGGAGCCAGAGAGAAAACGATAAAAAGCCTTTAAAATCCCCGGGCAACGCCGGGTAACCCAGCTAGTTTAAAATATAAAAGAAAAGAAGTAACAAATTTCACTCGTTCAAAAATGTAATTAACAAATTCCAATAATTAACTAATTACGATAGCGATTTAAACATCAGTGACCTTTCATCGATCTCAACCGCAACAAACTTAATTACTTTCAAATTTCAGCCTGAGCCAACTCAGAGCGCCTCATAGCAACCACGCACTCACTGATCAATCTTTCGATTTCTTGAACTTGCAAGTAATTGGGGACGTTTGTATGCGCAGCAGGCAGTCGAGCATCAGTAGCAAGCTGCTCGTGGTTGCATCAGCGAGCGATCGGGCCACCTGGATGGCTTTATAAGGGGGCTCGGGCTGTGACTCTCGCTAGAACACTTCGACGGGTCTTGATCGAGGAGCAAACTTGAATTCTTCAACTTGAATTTTTCTTTCGAACCGACAAAGACGAACTTGTCAAGATGATCAGCGGTGGAATGAAATGCAGCAAGTACTTCCTATTCGTCTTCAATCTTCTATTCTTCGTTAGTTTCTTGTTTGTTTGTTTGTTTGTTTTATTATTATCGCGTAGGCGTAGAGGTTTCGGTGATTGAAGATTTTCAGATCACGTTTTAGGATCGCTACGTGCAAATTTTTTTTTATAAACCGCTCAGCGTATTGGTGAAATTTTTATTCAAATAAATCATAAAGTCGAGAACATCTGGTGAAGTAAATTTAATACGATGATAAAGATGAGGAAGATGAAGATGAGGATGAATAATTATGCTTTATTATATAAAAACAACGCTTTATTTTAAATTTTAAGGTTTTCCAGACTTTAGTTTTTCATTCTTTCTTCAAAAATATTGTTAATAAGTAAATAGCATAAAAACAATAAATGAAGCAAACAATTAAATACTGCAAATAAAAATTTTTTTTTATAAAAACAAATTTTGTTTTATTACTTAAACAAAGTTAAACAAGCAATTAAATGTGTATACGTTATATTTAAGGTAACCTGCTTTGCTTTTTAGCTGCATTTATTAAAGATAGAATTATCTCGTGACGCGAAGAATATATAATTTTTGTTCATAGTGTTTATTGCTTCTTTTGATTCTCTTTCTTTCTTTCTATCTCTATCTTTATCTCTCTCTCCCTCTCTATATATCTTATTCAGCTTGTTTTGCATTTAAAATTGGATTCAAGTTTGAGTTATTGACTTCGCATTTACTGTGTTATTTAAAATCACAGGCCGCTTCAATCAATCAAACAATCACACGCACACCAACCAGCCTGTCCACATACACACATACACCAATCGAACAATCTCTTACACGCAGCATCACTCAAACCATCTTATGCATACACAAGTACACAAACATATACTTAACAAATACTCACACCGACAAACCAATCCAAGTACAATCACACTAACTTACACATTTACAAGCACACACTCGCATCAACAAACACATAGTTAAACACACGCACACGCACACACATTCACATTAACACAAACATATATTCTTACACCTACACATACACGCATACATATATGCAATCACGCCAGCTTATGCATACACTTGTGTACACATTCACACCAACACAGATACACTTACACACGCAATCACACAGCACATACATAAACACAAAACTCACATCAACACAGATACACTTACACATACAATTACACCAGCACATTCATAAACACACACACATCAACACAAGCATAATTAAGCGTACAAACAAGCTACGTTTGTGTTTTTGAAGACAAAAAACTTCAAAGAGTTTTTAAACGCTTTCCTAAAAAAAAAAATTAAAATTTTTTTTTTAAAAACATTTTCTTTTTATTAAACAGCGTTAATCAAAAATATAAATATTATTATGATAATTTTTTCATAAAAAACTCTTATTATAAAATGTGAACAAAAAATATCAGTGTGGCATTTTCGCTGCAAAGGTTTGCGACATTTATTCACGTTTGCTGTCGACAAAACGTGCAAGAAAATCAATTATTAATTTGTTCATCTATAATATCATAACTTTAACTTGCACCACAAGCCAGTCTACTTTGAACTGTATTTGAATGCAAACATTTTAGTATTTCAAGGTCAACATTTTCATCGCTCGAATATAAACATCTGGAGGTGATAATTAATAATATGGACTTTTTTATTTTAAATCCAGATTGCTGGTTTAGCACTGATCATAACCGGTGCTCTTGTTGAGACGACTTTCAGTAAATACTTTGAATTCTTCAATGGAAGGGTCAACTATGCTGCCATCTTCCTCATCTTCGTTGGATGCATCGTCTTCATTGTGGCCTTTTTCGGTTGCTGCGGCGCCGTCAAAGAAAACTATTGCATGATTGTGACGGTAAGTTGAAAGATACAGTTAGTTATTTCGATGATAATTTGAATAAGGTTGATTGAACAACGTGGTGTGGTTCCATAAAAGACTAAAACCGTGTAAATCATTGATCATATGACTTGACGAGCCTAAAATCTATCTAGTTATATATAAAGGATCGCCTTACTGTTTGGTGGCAGAAGGAATAAGGGTTTTGATAAAGATGAAATTGAGAAAAATTGCTTTTTACTGAAATGGTAGATTTGCTATAAACTTAAGAAGGAAGGCCTTTTCAGACTCGGCATAGGTGTGGAGAGGAGAGGGGACATCCGCCTTAAGCTTAAGCCACTACTAGCTATAAGATATGTAAGTTATATCTATTGTTAGTATTTATGAATAATAATGTTTGCAGTACGCCTGTCTCCTTGTACTTGTTACCATCCTCGAAGTAGCAGTTGGACTGACAGCTTACTACGCAAGAGGCGAAGTCAGTCAATTACTGTATTTGTTTGTTGTGATTTCATTTTTATTGTTCATACTTAAGCAATTATAGGAAAATATGCGTCTGTAACATTTGTCAATCTGTTGCTAGTTGGGCTATTTTTAGGTAACAACCATGTTAGTAGCTCTTTAAAGCGCTACCAACACTCTGCGGTCAACTATGCAGCTATCTTTATTCCGTTGATAATACAACACTTACAACACATACATAAACAAATTCGATACACTCTGATTTAGACACTCTAAATTTACACATTCTTCAATTACGAAGTTTTTTTAAAAATAATTTTGAAATTTTTAAACAAAAAATCGTTTCTACAGTTTACTTGGTAAGTTTATTTATTTCCTAACAAAAATATTTTTTGAGACGTTGCAATAGTGCTAAGGCACGTGATTGCTTAAATTTATTAAAACAATTAAACTTATAATATTTTAAAAATAATTTAAATTTTATTTAGCTGGAAGAAAAGCTCGATTACAGCATGTTGAAGGCAATAGGCAACTATTCTCTCGAAGATGGACATAATCGTACTTGGGATATGACTCAACGCCATGTAGGTTGACGTTTCACATTTTCAAAAAGTTAAATGTTCAAAAAACATTGGGAAAAACGTTGCTAAACGGTCAATGCTGTGATGGTTGTGTGCTGTAATTGAGGAGAAAACTATCATCATTACCGCTATCGTTGGTCTTTTTTTAGATCTTTTATATTAACTTCACCGCCAGTCTTGATTGATTGCTTGCTTGCTTTCTTGAATTTTCTCAAACCTTGAAAGTGAAATTTTACTAATTTCCCGTTATCCAATCGAATTAAAAAATTAAAAATAGGGCTGTTCCTCTATCTATTGAAAAATAAAAAAATTTGAAAAACAAATTGTAATTAAAATTAATAATTATCCTTGTTTTAAAACGAAAACAAATCAAATACAATTATATAAATATTTGCGTACATAAATTCAAAAAAATGTTTTAAAAGATTTTTTGAAAAAAAATGAAAAGCCGGCAAATCCTGAAATATATGGAATTTGTAAAAAAAACTTGGTTTTATATGGCTCACTTGTTTAATTAATAGTCTATATTCATTGACATCAGATGTTTTTTGACTCAAATAGCAGTTTGTAAGAAGTACTGAAGTAATCCTGTCAAGGATCAAAATTTGACCCATTCTACTTTTCCTCCTTCTTTATCCAGGCTTGGGACTGGCTTGCAAAAGCGAGTGGGAGTTCCATCGTCAATGGTCGTCATCCTTATTATATGACCTTGAACTTTTTACTTGGGTCGTTTGAACTTGTACCAGTTTTATAGCTGGAGGTTATTAGGTCATTGCACATTCAAATTTCTGAAACACATGTAACAACTGTGAACTGTATATCTTATATGCACTAAGTGAGCTATGGTTCAAAACAGCTATTTTTAGCTCTTTATCTTATGCACAGTTTCAACGTTATCGTTAATGTTATAGATTTAAAAATCATGACATTGTCACCACTATTATCAACACTAACAAATGGTTAACAAGAAAACAACAGAGAAAATGCATCGATCTAAAAAGTTACTTTTTGGCTTTTGGTACAAAAAATGTAAAAAATAGTTTTTTGTAAATAATTTTTTATCATCAATTCAATTTCATCGTATGGACAAGTTGAAAACGGTTATTTTTTTGCCTAATAGATTGCTAAAAATCGTATCTTGCACGTTTTTATTATTATTTAATGATGATTGTATCAGTGGAACAGCTGTAGTTTAACACAAAACAATGTTCTTCAAAGCCACATCTCCTAATATTTGAATTTATCTTATTTTATTTTACTAAAATATTCAGCTCAAATGTTGTGGCGTCAAGACCCCAGCAGATTGGGTGGTAAACATCAACTTGAATGCCACCAAATCTGTTCCAGACTCGTGCTGCGTGGTGGAATCGGTCGGATGTGGAACTGGAAAACGCGATGAGCCTGCTGGATTGATTTATCAAGAAGCAAGTTCTTTCATTATTTATTTCTCTGATATTAAATCTCAAAAATGAGATATTTATGAATGAGATATGTTAACATGGTAAACAAATACTTGTTTAGCGCAATTAAATAGTTTTTAATACTTTGTCTTATTAAGCAGTGTTTTTTCAATTTTATTTAAAAACTGGTATTCTGAAAAAATTATGCGTTTATTTTCAATATTGTTCACAGTTTTCACATCGGGTTTTCTAGAACAAAACTTTAAATTTATCGACAAGACAGGAACCAGCATCTGGAAACATAAGAAATTTGTTTATTTTTGTTGAGGGAAGTATTGTAGTATTGTAGTTATAGGAAGAGATTCATTAGAAGTTTTGCTCGTTCAGTGTTAATGGATTCACCCTTATCAGAAATATTTGTTAGTAATTATAAACGGCAGTATAAAACTGACAAAAAGCAAACCTCTTTGTAAATATAATTATTAATTACGGAAGAGAACTGTAAAAAACTATACATTTTTACTAATATGAACTCGGGAAAATTGTTTTGCTAGCTGAAACTTGAAAAAAATACAAAAAGTGAAATATTAATACATTTTTAACTATTTAATTTGATATTATAACTTTTAATTAAAAATAGCAAAATTTTTACAAAAATGGTTTTAATTTTTGTTAAAACTACGTCTGTTTTGTGCAGTTTATAATAAGAATTTGTTGTTCAAAGCAGTTCTTTTGAATTTACAGCAAATTAATTTAATTATATTGGAGACCTGATAAATGGAATATTTAACGTTTTTGTTGTTGTTTTAAACTTCAGGGGTGCACTGACAGATTGAAGGCAATTTTGAAAGAGAAGGCTGGTCTTCTGGCAGGAGTTGCCATCAGTTTGGCCATCTTCCAGGTTAGTTGAGAAATTTCAATTTGTTAAAGTAATGAATGAAGAAAAATATAAATATAAATTATTTTAATTTACTTTTTTCGTTAAACGTTGTTATTTATGATGATATGATGATGATGATGATGGTGATGATGATGATGATGATGATGATGATGGTGGTGGTGGTGGTGATGATGAAAATGATGATGAGGATGGTGCTGATTATGAGATAGATGAGGGAGAGGATTATGATGAAGATGATGATGATGAGGAGTAGGTTAAGAATGATGATGATGATAATAAAAATAATAATAATAACAACATAATTAATTTTGTCAGTGGTTTAAAAAAATTGGAATGCACTATTTTTTATTAATCATCACAGATTCTCGGCCTGGTGCTCTCCATATGCTTGGCCTACGCCATTAGAAAAGAGTACAAATCTGTCTGACTTTGTGAATGAGGTGAGCAGTTAAAGTGGTTTAGTATATTATTAAATGAAATGGTTAATGTGAAGTTGTTATGTGGGCGATATGCTGAAAGATCAATTTGTTTATGTGGTCATTATGTGGAGAATCAGTTTTGATATGTGTTTGTGAGTTGTGAGTGTGTCGGTTATAAGAAAGTTGTATAATCGATTTTCTTTTAAATATTTTTATTTCTCACCAAACAACCTCAGCAATTTTTATTATATTGTACGTGTCGAGTGTTTTCATTTAATTTTTTGCCATAAAATGAACCACGATAGAACATGATAAATTATGATTGTTCTTATAAATATTTTTAATTTGCTACTAAAAAGCCAGCCTATTTTTAAAATGTTTTTTTATGTTTTCATCTATTTCCTGGCTATAGACTGTAGCTCAATATAACATATTTATTTTTTAATTGTCCATTACACAGTTTTCATTTTAATTTTTTTGGTAGTCTGCTAAATTTCTTAGTTTTATTATAATAACAAAAAATAATGATGAATATAATAATAGAAGAACAATTTTTACTTTCAATATAGCATCTTCTCATTGATTTACTATTTGTTATAGACCACATACGCATGCATATATTTGAGTTTTTCGTTAATACATTCAGTTTCAAGTGTGAAAGTTACAAATTTTCAGTATTTTTTAAATTTACTCTAAACTTTATGCTTGATGTTTTATTTTAAAGTTCAAGAAGTGCCTTCCAACGCAAAGCTTCCCATGATCTCGAGAAATATCTGCAGACAATTAACTTGCAATTTTAAATTTATTCGCCATTTTATTTTTTGTGGTTGAATTATGAAAAAATAACTATTTATTGTTACCAATTCTTTGCTGTTGAGACATTTATTGGGTTGTGAAAACACTGGAAATTATTGTTTACTCAAATGTTTTGTTGAATGTGCCAAATAAATAAAAATTTAATTTATTCATTGGTCTTTTATTTCATTATTTAAAATTTTAAATGCATTGTATTTTATTTGTTTGTAATCATGATAGAAATTGCTAGAAAAACGTTTCGCTAGATGGCGCTTTTACAAGTGCTTTTGTGTTATTAATATCAACAAATAAAACAGTTTCTACGAAAGGTTTAAAACGTTTAAAATGTAAAACGTTTGAAATAGTTTTTAGCTAAAATATCTTCTTTCACTTTCAAGTTCCAAAATAAGTCAGCTGTAATGAATTCACAATGTTAGAGTTTTACCCTTTGAATGTTTCTGGCACCTCAGATGAATAAACAACAAATAGAAAATTAAAAAAAAACATTATTAATTAGTATTTTATTATATTTTTAAGTTAAAAAAAACTTATTTCTCATAAATATAGTACATTTTAATAACCTCTGAAAATAAATTCAGCAAACATTAAGCTTACAAAAATTCACTTCTAAAATTCAATTTCAGTAGGGCAGTATGCATTGAACGACAAAGTCCTTGCACATGATACAAAGAACCACAGTTCTATTAATATAATACAAAAAAAATATATTAGATATCTAAACACATCGACTTAATACAAATCAGACAACACAATTTGTTTCTTCTGCTTTCTCTTTATCGTCCATCGTACCAACTGGAAGATCTTGCTCTACCGAACAAGTAGAAGTTTTCACTACGCATATGGCAGGTGGAAAACAAGCTTCTTGAGTAGCACAATCCTTTTGGAGGTCAGCCATTTCATTCAAAGATGATTCCTTTTTTGGAAGATTTGTTAGTTCCAGCACCAAGGGAACACTGTGGTTTTGGACATCGTTTGGTTTCTCGACAGAAGCCGAAGTAGCCTGAGGAGGTTCAGTCTGTCGTTGGTAATTTGATTTAAGACTTCTCTGATCGACGCTGTTTTTGAAAGAATACTGGCGATTCTGGGCGCCCCTGCTGCTTTGTTGGCTGCTCCTGTGATGGCTTTTGTTGTAATTACTCAGTGGAGAACTTCTTGTTGATCTGGATGAGAAAGAAAATTTAAACCGGGCGTTAAATTGATTAAATAGGTCAATGATAATGATAATGATAATGAATCCGAGTTTTATTAAAGTGGCGTATGTTCTTCAAAAGAACTTCAAGACCACAATGGTTAGTTAATAAGGTAAAGACTCCAAAGAGAATGCGCTATTAAAGAGTACGCAGTGCGTTTAATATACTTTTATTTTTATTGAAAATGGCAACACAACTGCCACCTGTCAGTGAGACAAATCATAACAAAAAGTACAAAGTGTGATGATAAGGCAGATTTTTTAATAAATATAAGTTTCTAAAATGCGCAATCTTTGGTGTCTTTGGTACCCTACTAAACCCACTACGTACTTCTTGGTAGCGTGTACTCCACTCTAATTACAACGGTACAAAGCTAAACTGGAAAATAGAACATTAAATTTGATGGGTTTGAAATCTGCTAAACACTAATATTGAAATTGCACAAAAATCAATTGCAACTAAACAAAGAACTGTGGCAAGGAATGAAATATACAGCTGAAGGGTTGACATCTCTTTTTAGTCGTGTAATACAATTTAATTATGGAAATAATAAGTCGTCAAATAATTATTATTATTAAAACTGTGTTTCATTTTTTGCCTTGGAGCATTTATGGTGCTGGTACTTTGCGAGGCGCGCAGTTTGTGCTTTCTGTAGAAGACGAGACACAGTAGGATGAGGGCGGGAACGATGAGTACGAAAATGAGGATCATGGCGAATACCAGCTGAGTGAGCGCATCTTCATTTGCGTTTCCTCCTGCAATTCATTATAAAGAAAAAAAAACAGAAAATAATTTAAAATTAAATAGTTTTGAAATGGGAAAACGAATTAAAAACAAAACGGAAATAAATAAATAACAAAATTTCGTATTTCGAATGGAAACTGTCATGGTGGGTGGTTTTGTCGCTGAGAATAAATTATCACGCTATCTGGAGGTGTGGCGATAAATAATAGATTGAATGAGTAAATTGCGATAATGAATAAAAACATTTTCAAAATAGTATATTTAAATATATAATGAGTGAGTATGAAAG
Source organism: Erpobdella octoculata (assembly GCA_963978895.1). Lineage (NCBI taxonomy): Eukaryota > Metazoa > Annelida > Clitellata > Hirudinida > Erpobdellidae > Erpobdella > Erpobdella octoculata. The sequence continues at coordinate 19,995,744 of OZ022246.1, forward strand.
TAACATCGTTAACATCCGTACAAAGTTCTTTTAGTAACTTGGCACTGCCAACAACAAGACAAGAAGTTACTGCGTGCAAATATTTTAATATGTAATAACCGATCGTCATCGTGATAAAAAAGTTTAGCAAAGCTAAGCAGATGGGTGGCAAGTTAGTGCAGCCGTATTTAAGTAGCCTCTTTGGATGCATTGAACTAGCCACAGCACTTCAATTGACCACGCATTTCGTTATTATTTGGCATTTTATTAATAATTTTTAGAATTACCGCATCTAAAATAATGTAAAACAGCAAGAAGTTCGACCACGTAACTCCCCTCGCTCCGTCTTTCAGAAATAATAGAGTTCAAGGCTGTGCTGCTCGTCTTTAAGAGCTTGCCCGCCGTACCTGATCCGATTTCCACAGCCAATCAGCGCAATTCAGGGACACCAGAGACTCATGTCATCCACGAAAAATCTCCTGATGTAGGACGCTTGGTGAAAAAAAGGTTTCTACGTCCTTGAGCCCACAATCTGGAATTGCCTTCCGCTTCCGTCTACGTTAACATTACTTCTTATAGTTCAGTGGCTCTGAAGTTTCGACCAAAATTTAGAGCTATTTAAAATAAACTTTTACATAGTTTTTCGTAAAGATCCCACAAGTCCATGATGACTTTTAGATGCAAGGATAACCAAGGTCTAACCAGATACGAACAAAATCTGTTCCACTTAAATGTATACTCATCAAATTTTGATTTTTTATCATCCTTTAACGGAGGAACATAAAAAATCCGAGGCTTTTGGGCTGGTCTGGTAGTGCTGGAAAAATGCGGACAAATTGACTTGACCTACAGACATTACTTTATTTTAAACTTTATTTTTTAATACCCATTTATTAAACAAAACCAAAACGTGATTATCAAATTAAAACTTGATTTATTTTTTATTTATTGTGCAAACAGCGCTGACAAATTAAACGAGAAAACACGCCACAGCAGTAACGACGACGACGACGACGACGAAGATTTCATTCCCCGATTGATTTGACAAACGTCACCGTGTTAATGAAAACTACACAACTGCATCGCTCTCTACATAAATAAACAATTAAGCTACAACAATACACAAAAGACAAACAACACAGTTAGAAGGCTTTTTTAGTGTGTGGTTGCCAATATGGCTGACTGCGGTTGCGATAATCATATGCTCGTACTATTTGATGTGTTTTGAAATGATAATATAATTACTGTTATAAGTTGCATGAGTGACTTGAGTTGTTTGTTTGAAACCATTTTGAAAAATAAAATGTTTATTTCTCAAGGAAGTTATACTCAAATATTTTTCTGGGTGGCATCAAATGTCTGAAATGCGGTCTGTTGCATTTTTTGTTGTAGATCATAATAAACTTGTGCTTATGACTTGTTGAACCATTTTAAGATTATCCAGAGCACTCGTCTAGGCACCTCGGCACACCACTACGGGTGCTGGTGATTGCAGGTTAGATTAGAACGTTTTATCGCTGTACAACCAGCACTCCATTAACGATATTGTTTGATTCTTCTATTTGCTCTAATTGAATTGTATCTAGTTTTGTTCTTCTTTTGAATTAAATTGTTTTAATTGTATTTATAAAAAATAATATCCTTCATAGACGAATTATAATCTCTAAATTATGTACAAATATAAACATTTTATTCACAAAATAATCTACCCAATTTTATTTGAAAATTAATTAAAATAAAACTTAGTAAAATACCTGAACAGTTAAACTGCCAGTCACCACCTGTCAATAGACTTGAAAACATTTCATGCCACTCGGCAGCCTTGTCGTCACAAATCTGTCTCACTCCGTTCTCCTGGCATTCCATGGAATTCTGTATTTCTCTGAAGATACAAAAACGCATTTTTCATAATTTATGTATTTATTTAATTTCTGCATTTATACAAATTGTGTGACTTGAATGTTCAAGGGTTAGTGTTTGTATGTTTGATGTGTTAAATAGATTCATATGGTTGTAGTACACTTACGTATGTGATTCATTTATTTATTTCTTGTATTTTCATTTTTTTACTTAAATATGTCAGTATTTAGTTATTTTTTATTATTAAAAATAGAGCTAACTTGTAAAAAACTGTTATTTAGAATATTATCAAGAATATTATCAACATATGTAGTAACCATTGTTATGCGAATGTAGCGCCACCTAACAGCGTTAAGCAAAGTTCTAACCTGCATACATACATACATACATACATACATACATACATACATACATACATACATACATAAATACATACATACATACATACATACATACACACATACATACATACATACATACATACATACATACATACATACATACATACATACATACATACATACATACATACATACATACATACATACATACATACATACATACATACATACATACATACATACATACATACATACATACATACATACATACATACATACATACATACATACATACATACATACATACATACATACATACATACATACATACATACATACATACATACATACATACATACATACATACATACATACATACATACAAACAGACAGACATCGGAAATTTTGTAAGTTGATAATTAAAATGTATTTTAAAGTTTAAATAATGGTTGAAGGTTAACTTAAAGTTTAACTTATTTTTGTTCCTTAGTAATAGTGATTTCAAATGCTTGTATTGGTAGTTTTAAAAGTTTTTCTATTTATGTCGTGCATTGTTAAGTTTTTTAGCGTGTTGTGTGCGCGTGTTTGTCTCTGAGGGTTGTGTATTTAAGTTTTAAAAAGTTTTCAAAAAATAAAGATAAATAGAAACACTCTCAAATTTAAATTATGAAACACTTCCAAGCTTTCAATTAACTTTTTATAACTTTTAATGAAAATGATTTCAAAATTGTCCTGCATATTTGATGGTCGGAAACATTCCTTCAGATTGTCAGACGCATCGATCAAGATCAACTATGTATGTACAAGCAAGTTTGAATTTCTGGTTTTATGTTTTCACAATCATTTTGTTTTCAAACTAAACAATTTTAAAATTAAAAATTATTAATTTCGTTATTTTTTAATTCAGTTTTTTTTTAAAAACTTTTTTTTATTTTTTATGAGTAAAAAAATAACTACATCGGACCTCTTCAAACCTCACTTAACAAATATATATATAAATATATATATTTACAGTCACAGTTTTATTATGGAATCATTTTAGTGGCATTTTTTTCGATTTGTCGATTGAGTTATTTCACGTGGCCGCTTCATTGTTTTTGCTCTGCCAGAGACAGCACATGATCTTCATTTCGAACGAGCTCATTTGGCATAGTTCAGTTTACAGAAAAGCTGTTGGCACTTTACGGTCATAATTTGTAACTGAATAAGAACCCTTTTTCAAGCTATAGATTAGAATAAAAAAAATTATTGTATTCAATAATAATATTTAGTATAATTAGTAGTTGTTATTAAATAGTTTGAATAACATTTATTAGAATTAGTCACCAATAAAATAATAAATAAATAAAGTTCAATGGGGTAAAGTATTTTGGCGCAGTACGTCGAAAACTCACGAATTCAAAATAATCCATTAACTACACTGTATTTGCTGTGTGGGTACTAGAATAAAATGTCCCGGGACAAAATTTGCCGGTCAAAATGTCCCTGGTCAAAATGTCCCCGAACGAAATGTCCCTGTCAAAATGTCCTGGTTAAAAAGTCCTGGTGAAAATGTCTTCGGTCAAAATGTCCCCTGTTAAAATTTTCCTGGTCAAAATGCCTCCAATTAAAAAAAAAAGTTCAATCTGTTTTGTTCAAAAACGTTTCTGCAACACTACTAACAAATTTTACTAGATAATTAATTACTTTTACCACGCCACAAATTTCATAAAATAATTAAGTTATGAATTAATAATTTTATTTTTATTTTCGCTAAACAGATGTTCATTGCTTCTAATAAACCAAAATAAAAAACAGCGGTGATTCATTAAAACGGTCTTGGACAAAAAGGCACCAACATTATGGCCTCATCAAACCATCTTCGACAAAAAGGTCCTATAAAAAATCATACATGACTACCCTACCCGACAAGAGGACCAACATTTTCGCTGAATTTCTATAGGTTTGTTTAAAATCAATTTTTCAACAATTTTTATCGTGAAAATTCACACTTACAAACCCATTAAAAAACATTAGTGTCAATGCCAGCGTTACGCTTTTAAAAAATCATCTAGAAGTTTTAGCTCAAACGTGTACTTATATATATAAAGCTAGTTATATAAATATTTTTAAATTGTTTCACTTCTACAAAAATTATTTATGCATTTGAAAGGTCACAAATTGTATCAAAGTAAACAAACCGAAACAGCAACTGCTAGAAGCTACACTGTAGAACATAACTCAACGGCATTTGAGTTGGCCTTAACACAGATTTTTAGACAAAATTTCCAAAACCATTTTTGCGGAGACATTTTGACCGGGACATTTTAACCGGGGACATTTTGATCGGGGACATTTTTAATCGGAGACATATTGACTGGAAGTTTTTAATTGTAAAATTTTGACCAGAGAAATTCTGACTGACATTTTGTTCGGCCGCCGCTAAATGAGATCCGGTGAGATACGTTGTGGTTCGTTTAGGTATTTCATAGCAACGTTCGCGCTATAAAAGTATTGTATTTGAATGCTTTTATATTGCAAATACATATGAATGAGTTGAGTTTTTATAAATTTATTTGTTGTTTCAAAGCCTGAGAAATTGTTTAAATTTCTAAAACTAAATAAAAAACCTGCAAAACTCAGAAACAGTTCCAACTGTGTTAGAACTTGTTTTTCTTATTTTGAGCAAATTTTCTTTTAGTTTTTCATGACAATTTTTGCTGGTGTTTCTCAGTTCTTCTTTTCTCTCGCGAAAACACGGTCCGTTGCTGAGGTGACCTGAATATTAAAACAAATACTCACATTAATAAATACTTAAATTAATAAGAATATCATAAAAAATACTCATATTAATAAATATAATAGTTTTATTGAAATTAAAAAAAAACTCACATTAATAAATACTTAAATTAATAAGTATATCATAAACAAGTAAATTAAAAACGAATTTTTAAAACCAATGCTCTTATATGTAATTAAAACACTAATTTTGCAATCAATTTTTTCTTATATTACTCTTTTATTTTATGTTAAAGTCGAAATATCTTAATTATATCGAAATATCGAAATTAATTAAAATTATCTAAATTAATTGACTTATTGTAAAACTAATAATTGAATATTGCATTGTCTTCTATTTTGAGCATGTATGCAAAATTTGAAAAAATCTATCATCAGGAAGTGAGTCAAAAATTGATTGCAAGATTTGAAACAGACAGAGAAACAGAGACGACGAGTTAATAAAAGCATTGGTAATAATAATAAAAATATCATCAAAAAGCATCGAATTTAAATATCTCAACTATTTTCATGAAAATTTCGTACACGCTTGAGAATCGCGGTCAGTGAGTGTGGTTCGTGTTAACTTGGTAAAATAGTCTGCCAGTCGGTTAGCGTTTTGTGGTCAAGAAAACCCTCAAGAAAACCTTCAAGAAAACCCTCAAGAAAACCCTCAAGAAAACCCTCAAGAAAACCCTCAAGAAACCCCTCGATAAAATCCTCAAGAAAATTAACTAAATTAATTGACTTATTGTAAAATTAATAATTGAATATTGCATTGTCTTCTATCTTGAGCATGTATGCAAAATTTGAAAAAAATCTATCATCAGGAAGTGACTCAAAAATTGATTGCAAGATTTGAAACAGACAGAGAAACAGACAGAGAAACAGAGCCGACGAGTTAATAAAAGCATTGGTAAAAATACTAACATTATTAAATATAATAGTTTTATTGAAATTAAAAAATATGAAATAAAATAAGCAAAACATTTGAAATGATTTGAAATGGGTTTCTTTTGAAGGTTGGATATGGTCGGACCCAGGGACTTGTGGGATGCCAAAAAGTGAAGTGCATCTACACACCAGTCGCTTACAAAAATAGTTAACTTTTTTTACGAAAGCGTTTTGTGCTGTTCCTTGCTAACATACCTTTTCTCAATTTGCGTGTTTTTTTCTAGAAAAAATTAGTAATGTGACTATTATTTGTATTTTTAAAACATTCAACTGTAGATGTAGTGTGGTTTTATTACAGTCAGCTAAGATAATACTAAAACATGTAATAGTTAAAATAGATCTTAAAAAGTAGTTCCTAATTAATAGTAATTAATGGCTGAAGCTGTTCATAGAATATTATTTCAAAAAATGACATAATGTGAATTTTTTTTAGTTTTTGTCGGGTAGGACTTCAAAAACTGAAAAATACAAGAAGACAAAAAAGTTTCAAATATGTAATAAAAGATATATTCACCTCACACACCGCTTCTGAATTTGCCACTTTGTGTAATAATAGGAAAAAATTACAATAAGCAAACATTAAATATATTACACTTACATTGCGGAGATCAGTAGAAACACTGAAAATAAAGGAAACAGCTTGTGCATATTGTATCAAGCAGTTTTAATTACTACCCAAACTATTATTCTAACTTTAATAATAGTGCATATGTTTAATGACGTTGGTTCATTAAATATTCAAGTTTTTGCTTTCATAAGCATAATTTGTTTGTGCTAGAAAGTGATATCAACAAAAAATTCACTTAGACCGGGAGTTAAGCACTTCTTAATTTATTTTGAATCCAAACACAATAAATGGCACATTAGGTACATGAAGGCGCGATTGAAGCATCTGCCATTAAGCCCATTTTAGATTTTATATCTTTGCAAATGCGTTATAATACCTTAATAAAAACGTGTGTGAAGGTAAAAAAGAACTAATCAATCAATCAATCAATCAATCAATCAATCAATCAATCAATCAATCAATCAATCAATCAATCAATCAATCAATCAATCAATCAATCAATCAATCAATCAATCAATCAATCAATCAATCAATCAATCAATCAATCAATCAATCAATCAATCAATCAATCAATCAATCAATCAATCAATCAATCAATCAATCAATCAATCAATCAATCAATCAATCAATCAATCAATCAATCAATCAATCAATCAATCAATCAATCAATCAATCAATCAATCAATCAATCAATCAATCAATCAATCAATCAATCAATCAATCAATCAATCAATCAATCAATCAATCAATCAATCAATCAATCAATCAATCAATCAATCAATCAATCAATCAATCAATCAATCAATCAATCAATCAATCAATCAATCAATCAATCAATCAATCAATCAATCAATCAATCAATCAATCAATCAATCAATCAATCAATCAATCAATCAATCAATCAATCAATCAATCAATCAATCAATCAATCAATCAATCAATCAATCAATCAATCAATCAATCAATCAATCAATCAATCAATCAATCAATCAATCAATCAATCAATCAATCAATCAATCAATCAATCAATCAATCAATCAATCAATCAATCAATCAATCAATCAATCAATCAATCAATCAATCAATCAATCAATCAATCAATCAATCAATCAATCAATCAATCAATCAATCAATCAATCAATCAATCAATCAATCAATCAATCAATCAATCAATCAATCAATCAATCAATCAATCAATCAATCAATCAATCAATCAATCAATCAATCAATCAATCAATCAATCAATCAATCAATCAATCAATCAATCAATCAATCAATCAATCAATCAATCAATCAATCAATCAATCAATCAATCAATCAATCAATCAATCAATCAATCAATCAATCAATCAATCAATCAATCAATCAATCAATCAATCAATCAATCAATCAATCAATCAATCAATCAATCAATCAATCAATCAATCAATCAATCAATCAATCAATCAATCAATCAATCAATCAATCAATCAATCAATCAATCAATCAATCAATCAATCAATCAATCAATCAATCAATCAATCAATCAATCAATCAATCAATCAATCAATCAATCAATCAATCAATCAATCAATCAATCAATCAATCAATCAATCAATCAATCAATCAATCAATCAATCAATCAATCAATCAATCAATCAATCAATCAATCAATCAATCAATCAATCAATCAATCAATCAATCAATCAATCAATCAATCAATCAATCAATCAATCAATCAATCAATCAATCAATCAATCAATCAATCAATCAATCAACCAATCAAGAATAAAAACACTTTTTTCTTTATAAACACATTAATCTATAATAGTAACACCTAATAATACATAGGTAAGCAATTCAGCTTTAGTCGGGCTGCCCATAGCTCTAACTCGTCGGCTGCAATCCATCATCAATGCAGCTGCCAGGCTTGTCGCAAAAAGGCTCAAACACGATCACATTACTCCCATCCTTAGCGATCTCTACTGGTTAAGAATCAAACACGGGATCGAGTTCAAATTGGTACTACTGGTTTTTAAGGTTCATCGAAAGATGGCTCCTCCGTACTTTGCATCAAATATTCTACGCCTCCATAATTTGCTGAATCGAAAACCCCTCAGATCTTCCTCTTCGTCGCTTCTCCTCGTTCCGGCCAGGCGACTTAAAGGTTACTGGAGATAGATTGTTTGAGGTCACTGGGCCCAGAATCTGGAACCAACTCCCTCCAAAGGTCACCTCCGCAGTACAATCTATGATTTCAGGAAGACTCTAAAAACGCACTTGTTTCGGTGGCCTTGAGGTCCATTGATGGACTTACGCCACCCCTAAAAAGATTGTCCAACATTCATTCATTCATTCATTCATTCATTCATTCATTCATTCATTCATTCATTCATTCATTCATTCATTCATTCATTCATTCATTCATTCATTCATTCATTCATTCATTCATTCATTCATTCATTCATTCATTCATTCATTCATTCATTCATTCATTCATTCATTCATTCATTCATTCATTCATTCATTCATTCATTCATTCATTCATTCATTCATTCATTCATTCATTCATTCATTCATTCATTCATTCATTCATTCATTCATTCATTCATTCATTCATTCATTCATTCATTCATTCATTCATTCATTCATTCATTCATTCATTCATTCATTCATTCATTCATTCATTCATTCATTCATTCATTCATTCATTCATTCATTCATTCATTCATTCATTCATTCATTCATTCATTCATTCATTCATTCATTCATTCATTCATTCATTCATTCATTCATTCATTCATTCATTCATTCATTCATTCATTCATTCATTCATTCATTCATTCATTCATTCATTCATTCATTCATTCATTCATTCATTCATTCATTCATTCATTCATTCATTCATTCATTCATTCATTCATTCATTCATTCATTCATTCATTCATTCATTCATTCATTCATTCATTCATTCATTCATTCATTCATTCATTCATTCATTCATTCATTCATTCATTCATTCATTCATTCATTCATTCATTCATTCATTCATTCATTCATTCATTCATTCATTCATTCATTCATTCATTCATTCATTCATTCATTCATTCATTCATTCATTCATTCATTCATTCATTCATTCATTCATTCATTCATTCATTCATTCATTCATTCATTCATTCATTCATTCATTCATTCATTCATTCATTCATTCATTCATTCATTCATTCATTCATTCATTCATTCATTCATTCATTCATTCATTCATTCATTCATTCATTCATTCATTCATTCATTCATTCATTCATTCATTCATTCATTCATTCATTCATTCATTCATTCATTCATTCATTCATTCATTCATTCATTCATTCATTCATTCATTCATTCATTCATTCATTCATTCTTTTGTTCACATTCGCTATCTAACTCGAAACAAGCAGACTGCTTAGAATCTTTTTGTTGCAGTGGTGTCATTATGGTAAAATTATAGAAAACTGTATTAAATGTCATTCGGTACAAATGTTATTTCGCAGTGAGAATGTATTTTTGATGGATTACTAAAAATAAAAGAAATGTCAAATCGGGTTATGAAAGCATTTAATTGATTGTGGTCTGGGAATTGCCAAGTCATGCAAACAAATTCTCAATCAAAATTTTGATCATTAACGATATCATATAGCTTTTCTTTTTTTTTGTTTTTTATTTTTTTAAATCATATGGTAATATAACAGTTATGTGTTCATATATTAATCACGTGTTCATAAATCAATAATGTGTTTTTATATTAATCATGTGTTTTTATATCAATCATGTGTTCATATATCGATCATGTATTTATATATCAAACATGTGTTCATAAATCAATCATGGTTTATATATTTATAATGTTTATATATCAATCATCATATGTTCATATACCAATTATGTGTTTATTAGTTTTTACGTTATAAAAACACATTATATACTTTTTTATTTTTTTCCATAATATTTCTATTTGTGTTTTTTTTTGTTTTTTTAATATTTTGTTTTTTAATTCCACGTTTTCTTGCAATTCAGTACCATGTTTGGATGAAAAAAAAACAGAAACAAGTATTCCGTGAGAAACTTTGTTTTTCACAAGTCTTTTAAATTTTATAATTCACAGTTTTTTGCTAATGATTTTTTGAAAGCTATAAAACAAAAAAAAAACATTAACCAAAACTTTCTAAATACTTGATATGTGAAAATATGTAAATACTAAAAATATATGAAACTTTCAAATCAATATAAAAAAACAAAGTTTTATTATAAATTTTTTATTTTAAAAATTAAATGTTTTTTAATTAACTAAAATTGATAGATTAATTCTCTAAAAAAAGTTTTAATTTTAAATTTTTTTTATTATTTTTATTCTATATCTTATTTAATTTGTGTCAAATCGATCTGAAAATTTAATAGAATGCGTTGTCATTGACGATAAACTTAACAAGCTAAATTTTAGCTTCATTAAATGACGGTAAGGAGGTTTATTTTGAACGTCAAAAGGTCCCAACGCACGGCTCAAGCAAGCAAGCAAACAAACAAACACGGTGTTGTTAATATAAAAGACTTACAAATAAATTGAAATGCGATCTGCAACAGGGATTACTCAGGTATTTCGTACAAACTTTTTATTTCATCACAAAAACACCTGGTGTGAAAAACTCAAACAATTTGAGAAAACAAAACTTGTTTCATCGTTTATAAGTTTTTCTTAATTTCCTTTTTGCTGATTCAGAAATCTCCACGTGTGAAACTTGATTAATTACAAAATTACACGGCCATACAAGTGGTCTTCCAGCAATCTATCCATACACACAAAAACGAATACGTGATTAAATTACATAAAAGGTGAAAAATTAAATTCTCTAGTAAACTATGTAATCAATCAATTATTCGATTAATCTAACTGATTAGCGTGTTGAGTAATCGATTAATTGCTGTTAAGCATTTAATTAATGGTACTATAAGCACAATAAATATATTCCGATGCTTCTATGTATGCATAAAGGTACCTATGTCAGAACTTCGCGTTACTCTACAATCCAGGGACGTCATTTAGCAGTTGCTGGGGACGACCTTTAATTGATTGATGTTTTTTCCTAATAAGCCTTGAAGTTCTTGATTAATTGCTTCTTAACCCTAAATTAATTAATTGATTAAATATTACTTGACTTTGACTACACCTTCTAATTGTTTTTTTAATTTTCACAAAATTTATTGGTTTTTTTATCACTTTTACTTAAATTCGATATGGAGTGCGCTGTCAATCTGTTAATCTTGTAATCGCTTTATCCCTTACATCCTGTTTTCAGATTATGCTGAAATTTTGCATGCATAATAGTTTTTGATGATAATTTTTAATTTTAATATAAAAAATGAATTACTTCAACGTTGTTTGTATGTATTTCGTTAGGGCATACATTTCTGTTTTTGTCATCATGAAGATGGGCTTTATTAAATGTAGTAATTAAGTAGCGGTTGTGGTTCTTGTTTAAAATTTTAATATTTTTTACTGTTTAAATCATGTATTCATTTTTCTATAAAAACAATAAAAACAAAAAATCAAGTAACACGATGGAATTTAGCTTCACGCCTCATGCACCGTTTAAACCTTAAAAGCTTCACACATGATTCTTAGAAATGAAACAACGTAGTAAACTTACATAAGTTTATGTGAGATTTAAAATTTTTCTATGACTGATAGAGTTTATAAACAATTCCAAGCAAAAAACAAAGTTTTTTAACGCATTTTTATCTTTTCACATTATACAAAGTGATTTATAAATGTTTACCATCATTTAAAGTAATTTTTTAAGCAAAATTCTAATCAGTTTTCGACTATTTAGAATTTCAAAACTTTTAATAAGAAAATAATTCAGTTGACAGTGCATTATTCAACTAATTTAAATGAAAAAACTAAGTATATATTGAATCTTGTACAAAATTATCTATCTGATGGTGATACATTCTAAAAAAGTAGAAATTTTCAGCCATAGTCATGATTACCTAAACGTTTTTATAATTGACGCAAGCGCTCTTTATTGAATAATTTGGAATTATACAAATCACTAATCAACTAATCAACTCCTTGCCAAATAAATATTAAAATCACTTTGGAAATGATTGAATATTATTTTCGTAGGAGGATGAAGTATACGATGAGAGTTTAAAGTTCTAAGTCGTCTAAAGGTTGGTAAAAAAACAATTGAAAAATTTGACCAGGGAAGGTCAGAAAAGTCAAGTTAAATTAAAGTTTGTAAAAATAAACATTTTTATATTTTGTAAAACTATTTACAAATGAGATATAATCAAATAACGAAAAAAATGATTTCTTACTTTTAGTGCATTTAGAAATAAAAATGTGTTTTAAAAGTTTTTCATATATTTTAAAAAATATAATTTGACTGCAACGTATTTTTTAAATAGTTAAAGAATTTTTGCTAAATAATAATTAACCAATTGATAAATTGTTATATAATATTATAATTAGGTACTACTTACTTTTTAGTTAACTAGGTTTATTTACTCAAACATTTATTTGCAATTAACCTTCAAGTCCTTCTCCACACAACCAAGTCA
>OZ022246.1:20011284-20046284 GCA_963978895.1 Erpobdella octoculata
CAGCTTATAGCAATGACTTCTTGTGGCCTGGTAACCAGAAAATTCAAAGCGGTTGATTAAAGTTGAGTCAATAAGACCATTTAGAATTTTGTAGCATAGACATAGGTCAGCAATAAGTCTGCGATGTTCCAAAAATTTGAGACCGAGGATGTTGAGGCGAGTTAAATAAGGGAGACGACTGACAGAAGGAATTGTTCTTGTGAATCGTCTTTGGAATAAATAAGCTGTTAGGATCTTCTTTTGTAAGCCACGTTTTGGTAACACAAAATAGTTTAGGCCTGTAATCTTCTAAAAACAAAGTAACTTCTTCAATTTTATTTCTGAGATTTTTTAAATTGGTCAAAGCTATGCGGCATCCCGTTTAGTTTCGAAAGGGCTGACTCATCCGATCATCAGTTGGTGACAAAATCTGGCTCTGGCCGGTATTTTTCATACGTTCACGTCTTTCGCATCTTCTGAGGTAGTTTTGATGAGCCTGTTGCTTCGTGAGATCGCGATTAATGAAAACGCGTTTTGTCCTTTCATCTTTAGACGACCGAAGAAGCATCGAAAACTTTAACAAGTCTTCCACAGCCTCCACGCTAGAAAGAGTAACACAGATTAGTGGATGTGGTCTGCTTGGGTCCTTACTCAATCGCCGGGTTTTCAAGATCCTTGGTTTCACTGTCACATTTTTTGTCAAAATAAATCGGCAACAGAAGTGGTGTTCGGAACTGCGGCATCAACCTCTAATCCTGAAATAATTACATTTCTGACTCTTTTCTGCCTTTCTTCTTTTTCTTGCTCCTGCAACCAAAACGTTTGAGAAACTGTTTCCAGTAGAGCTGAGTTGTTCATCTGTGGGCCTGTCCCCCCTTGGAGCTGGTTTTTTAGCATTTCCAGTCTTGTTTTGATGATATCTACTCTAGAGGTGAGTAGTTCTACTCTAGAAAAAGTCTCCTTTGAGGATTTGTTTAGCACCTGGACAACGTTGTTCAGGAGAAATTCAAAGTTTTTATTTATATTATCCATCACTCTTGTCATATGCTCGTTGAATCTATCCGTAATTTTTGTTAGTAATGATTCCAAGTTCTCAAAAGAAATAGATTTAGCTATTGTCAAACCGAAAGATCCAACAAAAACGCCACTTCAACAAACAAAAGTCTCTCAAGCAAACCCAAATATAAGTCTGGTAAAAATACTCTAAAAAACAGCAAATAAAATCCGGTTATTAACAGAAAATTAGAACGAAAACGCTACGAGAAACAGCTTGTTACCCTACAATCATAATCATCATCATCATCATCATCATAATCATCATCACCACCACCACTACCTCTACCGCCGCCACCACCACCACCACCACCACCACCACCACCACCACCGCCACCCCACCACCATCATCATCATCATCGTCATCGTCATCGTCATCGTCATCGTCATCGTCACCGTCACCGTCACCGTCGCCGTCGCCGTCATCGTCATCGTCATCGTCATCGTCATCGTCATCGTCATCGTCATCGTCATCGTCATCGTCATCGTCATCGTCATCGTCATCGTCATCGTCATCGTCATCGTCATCGTCATCGTCATCGTCATCGTCATCGTCATCGTCATCGTCATCGTCATCGTCATCGTCATCGTCATCGTCATCGTCATCGTCATCGTCATCGTCATCGTCATCGTCATCGTCATCGTCATCGTCATCGTCATCGTCATCGTCATCGTCATCGTCATCGTCATCGTCATCGTCATCGTCATCGTCATCGTCATCGTCATCGTCATCGTCATCGTCATCGTCATCGTCATCGTCATCGTCATCGTCATCGTCATCGTCATCATCATCATCATCATCATCATCATCATCATCATCATCATCATCATCATCATCATCATCATCATCATCATCATCATCATCATCATCATCATCATCATCATCATCATCATCATCATCGTCATCCTTATCACCACCTCTACCAATCATTATCATCGTTATGTCACCAGCATTTTGTGAAAGTTTGACAGTTTTTAAATAACTTTATAAATATTCCAGTCACGTGGAAAAATCACTTTTTAATTTACAAGAATTAAAAAAAATCTGATATCAAAAACAGAAATAAAAACTAAGTGTGTCACGTGAACCTGCAGATGTTTGCAGTTTCGGTTTCATTCCAATCTGGGAAAATTAAGTCTTCCTTGCTCATATTCGGATTGAGATAAGGAATGAAACATTCTGATATATCGCAGGTGCTTCTTTGCTCTGCAGTTCCTAATGATAACAAAATTATTAAATTTTAATTAACAACTTTTTTTTTATAATAATTTATAGTCCTTCACATCGAGTTTTAAGACTTAAATAATTGTATGTAGGAAGCACTTAACTACTTCCTGTCGTGGATCAAAGCATGATATTTTTAACAGTCCCTCCTCATTTGTCTAGGCTTGGGACTGGTTTGCAATTAGCAAGACGGACTTATTTGACAAATAAATCAAACTAAAGTTTATATCACTTTAGATTTGTATAATTCAGGTATAAATGGAACAAACGATGGCTTTGGATAAATACAAATTAATTCCATACTTATTTAAAAGTTAATTAAAAAAAGCGAAAACGATTTATTTAAATGTTTGATTTTCTTGAAACTGTCGTTTGAACGTGACTTTATTGCTGAAATTAATTTTTAGACGAATTGTAGCAAAGTGATTTAAATGATTTTTTTTTCATTTATTCAATAATTTAAAAAAAATGATATTGGAAAAAACTCAACAATGAGGCAACGGTAATTTGAAGCTTTTATTAAAATTTAAGATTTTTTCTTGAAAGGCTAATGAATCTAATATAGCTGACATTTCCGAAATAATAGTGAAAAACACTTTAATTCAATTATTTACATCGTTTTAAGTTTGCTTAAAATATTTATTAAATCATATCATATATTTAATAAAATTATATCATATATTCAACAAGATCATATCATATATTTAATAGGATCATATCATTTATTTAATGAAATCATATCATACAATTAATAGAATGATACTATATATATATATATTTATTTACGCTGAATACTGATTGACTGACCGACTGACAAATGCACTCACTCACTCTTGAACGCTCGCTTTTTATTATTTTCCCATATTTATAATTTATTTATACCTTAAATTTTAATCTGTAATGGTGGAGTTTTTTTTTACAAAATGCATTTTTCCCAATAGACCGTATACTTTGCTGGCTGAGGTTTTTCTTATCCTAAACTTAATTTAATTAATAATTAAATCAATAATTTTATATTGAATTGTATTGTATAATAAACATTAGAGAACTTTTTCAAAATAGATGAATTCAAAAATTACAATAAATTTTATTGATTTTACTAAATTAATGTTAAATTTAAAATGCGAAAACGTCTGAAAATAAAAACAAAAATACAAATTTTTTTTAGGTTTTTATAAAAAAATTCGATAAAACAGAAAATTATTTTTTAAAAACTTCAGAACTGATTGGAGTGCATTCATTTGTTGCTTTTTTAAAATCCCAACAATCTCTTGCACTCTAATTATTGATTGTAAACTCATACATTGTTAAAATAGCGTTCGTACTATGGTGGTCTTTTGAAAATATCTTTCCAGTGTTTATAAAAAAAGTTTTAATTTTTAAATTGATTTAAATATAGTAATTCTTTGAATTTATGAAATGCGTCTCAAATTTACAAAAAAAATAAAAAAATTATATTTGAAGAAAAAAACATAAAAGCAAATTATAAAAACTATAAAAAATGAAAGAAAAAAAGAAAAAATTTAAAAAAAGAAGAAAAATGGGGCAAAGAGAAACTGTAAAGAGAGAGACAAACCGTATTTGATGCTTTGTTGACCGACAGCAAACAAATTTCTTTTGTGGATAAAATGTTTTTATTTTATTGGTTTTTTCCTCAAATTGACACCAATAAAACATCTTTCCTATTATTATTATTTTTAATCTCACTTTTAGGATTTCATGACCCAGAAAATAATTGACATTGTGTCAACAAATTAAAAATTTCCTTATCTGCAATTGCTTAAACATTATTGGTTGAACGGATGACATGAATTTCAATTCGTTTAAAAAATGAGCATTTCACAAACATAATTGTAATTAGTGTATTATGAAAATTTATTTTAAATTGAGATACAAATTTATCGAAATTCTATCTTTTATTTATTTTGTTTTTTCATCATTGTAAGAAGTCATTTTTTGTTAATCAGTTTTTCACGTTTCATTGACAAAGATAAACATTGTTAAATATTTTGAATCGTAATTATCTTATTTGTTTCAATGCCGATGATTTTTAAAACGTTCTAATGTTATAATTTGCTATAATCTGACACTATCAGATGATTACAAGTAATTTGAGTTGTAACTATCTTGTTTGTTTCAATGCTGATAATGAATTTGTTTTTTTAAAAATCTGATATTGTCAGGTGATTACAAGTAGCAAATTCTGATTATAATTATGTAATTATTTTGCTTGTCATGGGCAAATGCACGATGCTGTACTAAGTTGGCTTACTACGGCGCTGGTGGTAAAGTGGTTAAACGTTCGCCTATTGGCCTAAATGACGGCGGTTTGAATCTTACCGGTGGCGTCACTAGCGTCCGTAGGGGGGTGTGGGGAGGCACGCACTATAAACAATTGCTTGCTGTGCTGGCTCTCACACAAGTTTCAGTCTTCTGAACCACTCTAAAGCAGGTTAATCTAATGTTACTATGACGAGTAATTTGAATGCCGATATTTAATTCCTCCTTTAAAAGACACTATTATGCAACAGCATGGTATTGTCATGACATGAACTCTATTTCTCCGGCCGCAATTGTTACTCTTTTGAGGATCAGCAACCTGAAAATATTTTTTTCTTATGGTGCTCAATTTTCGGAATGCATCTGATAAATCTAAATGTGTTTTAACAAACACTGAACACCCGACAATTTATAACACAATTTATTAAATTTAAATAAATAATCAACATTTTGAAGCATAAACAGTTTCTCAACAATTTCAGCTAATGTTGCTGACGGTTTTAATGGAATATGACGTCATATGAGTATATTGCTTTTTATCTATCTTTAGTTAAAAAATAACACAAAATAGAATAGCGTGACATCGTACATATTTAAAAAAAATTCTACTTTTTTTTAACTCTTTGAAAAGTATTTTCACAGTTTGATGTTGTAATAAAAAAAAGTTTTATAATTTAAAAAAAAGTCTTCCGAGATGAGCGAAGATGTATATTCGGTCGAAATCAAACATGTAAATATTTACATACACCAATGTTAACGATTTCAACATCTGCCACATTTATGGTTTCCCAAAGATTAAACTCGTTCAATTGATTTTAGTTTTAATTTTTTTAAAGTAGAACTCTGTAAAATATTGTTTAATATATTTTTAAATATTAATTATTACAAAAATTTGTTATTCCAATAAACTATTTTTTTTAATATGAAAACAACAAAATATTTTATTTGAAAAGAATCTTTTAAGTGGCGCCACGTTCAAGTGAACTTCGGAGCCACAGACTATTAATGTAATCCAAAAGATTTTTTGAAAAATGTTTTCAGCCTTTCACGGAACTCCGCTTCTGATGCTGTGAGC
The DNA here is from genome assembly GCA_963978895.1 of Erpobdella octoculata. Taxonomy (NCBI): domain Eukaryota; kingdom Metazoa; phylum Annelida; class Clitellata; order Hirudinida; family Erpobdellidae; genus Erpobdella; species Erpobdella octoculata. Next base: position 20,016,897 of record OZ022246.1, read on the forward strand.
CTAAGTGATGTCGGAAGGTCGTTCCAGGTCTTGGGACCAATGACTCCAAAGCATCTGTCGCCAAGTGTTGCTCGACGAGTTCTCCAGAAGACGAAGATCTGAGTATCCTGTGGTCGGTGACAGAGCTGGTTGGTTGAAGGTCTTCACTGAGATAACACGGACCATTTTCATGCAAACACTTAAACACGAGCAGCGCGACTTTGTAAGCTATTCTTTCCGGAAGGCGAAGCCAGTGGAATTCTTGGAGAATAGTTGTCACGTGGTCATACTTCCTGCTGTTGGTGATCATCTTAGCGGCGATGTTGATGACGGTCTGGAGCTGGTTGAGTTGGAAGTTCGGTAAACCGACAAGTGTTGAATTGCAGTAGTCGATCCGTGGAAGAATGAGGGCAGTCACGAGGGTTTTCCTTCCAAGGATGAATTGAGATCTGCCCACACTCCTGATCTGCCTGAGGATGGAGAAGCATGAGCGGACAATACTGGAGACCTGTGACCGCATGGAGAGGTCAGAGTCAAGGAAGATACCGAGATTTCTAACTGCGGATGAAGGGCTGATGTTAACACCACAGATGTTGATGGGGTTATTTAGAATTTTATAAAGGAAGCGTTTTGACTAACACCACAAAACCTCAGATTTATCCGGGTTGAGTTGCAAACGACTCCGTGATAGCCAACGACCGACGTCCGCGACACAATTGGACATCTTTGCAGACAATTCTGCAGTCTGGTCCGGAAGGCAATGCCCGTAGACCTGGGTGTCATCGGCGTAGAGATGATAGTTGAGATAGTGTTTTTGGAAAACATTTCCAATCCCCTCGGTGTACAAAGAAAAGAGAAGTAGGCCCAAGACGGAACCCTGTGGAACACCGCAGTCGGAGGATGAAAGTGGAAAAGATGAGTCGCAGTGTCTTACGTAAGACAGGCGATTGGTAAGGTATGATCGAAACCAGTCGACGACGAAGCCACCGAGGCCGCAGGACAATTTCAGTCGCTGTAGTAAGATGTGGTGGTCGACGGTGTCAAACGCCGCCGACAGGTCAAGGAGAACGAGGAGTGAGAGTTTGCCATGGTGGGCAGCTCCAAGCAAATCAGAAGTAGCTTTGAGTAATGCTGTTTCGGTTGAATGGTAAGGACGATAAGCAGACTGGAGAGTAGGGAACAGATTGTTCGAGTGAAGATGTTTGAGGACGCGTGGGAGCACGAGCCTCTCAAGCAGTTTTGAGACAACGGAGAGATTGGATATTGGACGGTACGATGAGGTCACTTTGCGATCGAGTTCCGGCTTTTTCACGAGCGGGGTGATGTACGATGTTTTAAATTGGTTGGGAAAAATTCCCTTTATGAAAGAGAAGTTGAACAGTATAGAGAGATAAAGAGCAAGCACGGTGGAAAGCTCTTTGAGAACACGTGTTGGAACATAGTCCAGGAAACACTATCGATCGGGCAACCGATGAATGAGCGCGGTGACCTCAGCGACGCTCGTTGACTCGAATTGACACATAACACACTCCGGTGCCAGCCGACTGAGAGAAGTGGGTAGGTGGTCGACGCATGGAGTCGCCGCACGAACCCTTGCAACCTTGTCTTCAAAGAACTTAAGAAACTTGTTGGCTGCGATGGCATCGCTAGCAGGCACTATACCCGGGCCATCACACTGCTGAGCTCGCGATATAAATTACGGCCGGAAAAGCGGTCGTTGGCTAGCTTTGAAATTTTCGATGTCCAAAAGGAGCGACGTTTGTTTTTTAATAGGCGATGATACTGTTGCGTTTGGGCGCGCCATTGACTGATATCAATTTTTGCTAGAAGAAATTTTCTTTCCATCGATTGTGTCCGACGTTTGGCGACGAGGCATTCCCGGTCGAACCATGGATCGGATGCGCGGGGACGAAGACGAAAAGAGTAGGTGGGGACAAGCTGATTGGTAATTCTTGTCAACTCGTCACGGAGCAGATCCGCAATCTTGTCGGGACCGGTGAACTCACGAGAAAACAGGGCTCATGACTGAAGTTGGCTCGAGAACTCATCTAAGTCGAGACGGTTCCATCTGCCACGAGTGCACGGTCTGCAAGGCGTGGATGAGCAGGACACTTGCATTGACCAGTGCAAGATGTGATGACCGGAGATGCCAATGTTGAAAACACCCACAACAATGTCGCCAGGTGCCCACCTCACGGCAACGACATCGAGAATACCACCACGGATGTGAGTGAGTCCGGTGGTCGCTATGGTGAAGCCGTGTGAAGAAAGAGTGTCAAGGAATGAACGACTCGTAGCACTGTCACGATCGAGCCTAATATTAAAGTCGCCAACAATGAATGTATCGTCGCTCCTGGTGGAAAGCTGGTCGAGAAAACCCGCGAATTTGCCGAAGAAAGCAGACGAGACAGGTCTCGTTGAAAATTGAAAATAATTTCATGTAATTAAATGAAACAAAAATAAGTTCTTAAACATCACTAGTTTTCAATTAAAATTTCGTTTTGAAAAAAATACTTCTTTTAAAATTGAAATGAATTGATTTTTGTTTGAAGCATAAAATATTGCATCGTTAGTTGTATAAGAAAAAAAAGTGAACCATAGAGCTCATGTACTAACATGATGTTGAAAATTGAGACAATGTTTTACCACGACTTATAATTAATTTTGATTTTTGATATATTTAATCATTTAAATTTGCAATTTTTTAAATTAGAAACAAATTAAAAAATTGAAACCATGAAATTTTTTGAAATTATTTCAAATACATTTATAAAAATTCAAAACTGTTATAAAGTTTTTTTTACCAAAATGTGAACAAATTCTGCCAGGCTCAGAAGAAACCTCCTCTTCCCAGTCATCAGCTATATTTGGAAGCAAAAACGTATAGATTTTCTTTATATAAAATTAATAAAGACGAAGTTTGAGATAATTTTTGGAAAATGTAACTCGGACTACCCCCACCCTTGGTCATCAGCTATTAAAAATTTAAAAATCGATACCGTACATTTAATATAAAAGCTCGAATGATAAAAAAAAACTTTACCCATGAACAACTTTAAGTAGAAAATAGTTTTACATCATTTTTTATATGCGCTCAATGTTTTTTCGTTTTAACAGAATTAAAAACTGTTATAAAGTTTTTTACTAAAACGTGAACAATTTATTCAGAAATTCTGCCAGGTTCATGGAAAAACTATTTTATACTTTTTAGTGCGCAAGAAAACGTTGTTTTTCAAAAAATGTATTTTTAATGGTGTAAAATAATTTAAAACTATCATTAATGATATGAAATGACATCAGTGAAATTTTTCCTCAATGTTTGTGCAAATACATTGAAATGAGGCGGGAAATGGGCTTGCTTGCCCGAGTACATAAAATAGGAAAGATGAAATTACTTGATGGTTTTTACAAAAATTTATTCGTCGAGAAACGTCAACGATTTGCCATAAAGCAAATCTTGCCATCAGAAATTTCTAGAACTATCTTGGAATTGTTTGTGTTGTCCTAAATAAGTTATTGTGTAATGTCAAAAATTGAAAATGAGATTAACAGAAGATTTAAAACTCGAACTTTTTACAATACTTTGATATTAATTTGCAATTTCAGCTAATTACGAAAAATAGAAATATTTTAAACCTAAGATGTGCTTTAAACCAATCTTGAAAAAATTTGTTGACATATTTGATGCATTTTGCGCAGCTGAGAAGCGATTTGTCGTGGTATATATATTTACTTGTAGGATTGATGAGAACTGGTCCTTGCTCCTGGAAATTTTTTTTAAAATTTTATTTTAAATTCTCAACTTGCGACTCTAAGCGTATTTAGAAATTTCTAAGAAAAAAACATTGTCAATATATATTTGTGTGTATTACTGTGTATGTATGTATGTATGTATGTATGTATGTATGTATGTATGTATGTATGTATGTATGTATGTATGTGTGTGTGTGTGTGTGTGTGTGTGTGTGTGTGTGTGTGTGTGTGTGTGTGTGTGTGTGTATGTATGTATGTATGTATGTATGTTTGTATGTATGTATGTATGTATGTATGTATGTAAGTAAGTATGTATGTATGTATGTATGTATGTATGTATGTATGTATGTATGTATGTATGTATGTATGTATGTATGTATGTATGTATGTATGTATGTATGTATGTATGTGTGTGTGTGTGTGTGTGTGTGTATGTATGTATGTATGTATGTATGTTTGTATGTATGTATGTATGTATGTAAGTAAGTATGTATGTATGTATGTATGTATGTATGTGAAAACTCTTCTTCGAGCAAGTTCGTCAGAGGTCTTCAGAGGAAGACCCACCCAGCGTTTCGGCCCTTTTCCTGACGCTACCACGGGAGGGCGGGCCACGACCGTTGATCAGACGGCCGCCCCCTGACGAAATTTGTGTATCACATGCCGTTTCCGACCAGAACCAGATAACCGGCAAATCTTCAAAGTACCAGAACCAAGAAGTCATTTTAAAACCGTCAAGCAACTGTAACAAGATGAGAAACTGTCTTTCAAACGCCGGAACTTGAGCATGTAGTAACTGTAGTATCCACCAAACCGCCAGATTCCGAAACCAAAAGAAACATTCACCTCCGGAACTTCGAGCCATGCCACCACTTTCACCAAACGAGAAACACCACAAACCATAATGGCAGGAAACATTGTTTCGATTATTTTCTAAACGCCAGCAACTTTCCTTCTATTGCAAACAACCGAAACTTTCGCCGGCAGCCATAACGCGACTTCGTCCCTGAACTTGTAAACAAAGGAGGAGCTAACACTGTTGTACGGAAGCCAGAAGCGGCTGTTTAAATTTATTATCTCCTTTTTCATTCCTTTGCATCCATATCCAAAAAGAAGCTGTTTCTGCTCTTTCAGCTATTTTCTTGATAGCTTGAGTTTTTTTTCGACCCGACATTCCGAGAGCCACAAGCAATTTGACGAGTGAGCGACCGGCTAAACCCCTGGCGCCTACTTCAACTGGAAAAATCTCGACTCTATACCCCGCACGCTCCAAATCTTGGGCAAAGATTCTGTAACGTTCTTCTTTCAAGATATTTGAGGCTTCCATGTTGCTTTCCCATGGCACTGTTAGTTCGATGAACAGCAACGTCTTGGCCAAACTGGAAAAAATGACAATGTCCGGTCTCAATCCGCTGCTGCGAACCAATTCCGGAAAGCAGTCTTCATCTTTTAAGTCTGCTGATATCCTCCAGTCATTTGCCGCATCAAGCAGCGATTCTCTTCTCGTACTTGCCTTTCTGCGGCCCAAGTGCTGCAAGCCTTCTCTCAAGAAATAAACTTTTCTTCTGGGGCACAACTGCATCGAATTGGCTAGTCTGCAGTTCTCCTTGATAATGCCCAGTATCTCTCTTAGAACCTCATTGTGGCGCCACGTGTATCTTCCCTTTGCCAAAGCATACGGACAACATGAGAGAATATGAATCAGAGTTTCTGTTTTCTCACACAGCCTGCAAGCTTCATTTTCAAGCTTTCCCCACTTCACTAAGTTCGAAGCTGTCGGCAGTTGATCATACATCGCTCTAATCACGAAAGATAGGCGGATGGGCGAGTAACGCCACAGATCATTCCATGTCATCGAATGTTGAACTGCCGCCTCCCATCTAGTCCAATCGCCCTGTTGCGACATCTGAGCACCTAGCTGCACTCTTTCCAACTCCATTGCTCGCCTTCTGTCTTGAATAATCAGGTTTGTCCTTTCCTGCAACGAGGCCTTAGACCACCACACATGATGGAACCAACCCAGACCGAGCCGTCCTGGTTGCACTGCTCCGAGCTTTTCAGACCATTGCAAAGATCCCTCGGCTTCACGGATGTCCCTCCCTGCAGTCCAGCCTTTTCCCGATCCAACTGATGCGCCCACATTCACGATACATTGGTCTGAAGAGTTGTCCAGCATCAACTGTGTCCGTATCTTACTAATCTTGTACTCTTCTACTAGGGACTTGAATGGAAGAGCTAACTTAGCTGTCTTACTATATAGAGCTAAAGTTGTTAACGCCGGTGGAAGTCCCAGCCATTTCCGAATACAGCAGTTCATTTTCTTTTCCATTCGCTCCACGTGAGATAAACATATCTCATAGATTGTTAATGGCCATAGCAACCTCGGTATCAAAACAAACTGTACCAGCCATACCTTGAACCTTCCCTGCAGCTCGGTTGAATTGATTTTCCTCAGGTCCTCAACCAAGCCCTGCAAAACGATGCTGCTCTGACTCACATCATTCATGGAGACGTTGTACCATCTTCCCAAGCTTTTCACAGGCTCTTGCTGGATCGTTGGGATTTCGCAACCAGCCACCGAGAATGAGACAAAACCATCAATCTCTCCATGTCGCAAAGAAAGGCTTCTCGATTTGGCTGGCTTGAACTTCATTCCACACCAGGACAACAAGTCGTTGAAATTTTGAAGAATACGGCGCATTTCGCCGCAGTGATTCAAGATAAGAGTAGTGTCGTCCATGAAGGCTTTTATCGATGGCATGAAAATTCCTTTTCCCAGGTAAACATCCTGAACCCGAGATGCAATCGAACCGAGCAATAATTGCATAGCCAGAACAAATAGGATGGGAGAAATTGAACACCCCATAGCAATTCCGACCCGCAAGTTGAACCACTCTGTGGAGCACGTCGATGTTGACAGACGTAGCTTAAAACGGCGAAAATACTGTTGCAGAACATCGATGAGGAATTCTGGAACATTGTGCCTTTTGAGTGTCTTCCAGAGCAATTGATGGCGAACAGTCCCGTACGCGTTTGCTAAATCAAGCCAGACCACATGCAGGCTGAGTTGGTTTTGTCTTGCTCTTTTGATGGCCTCCCAAATCATGGATGAGTGCTCGATACATCCCGGTACTCCGGGGACTCCTCCTTTCTGCACGGATCTGTCAATGTACTCATTACGAATTGCAAAATCCGTGAGCCTCTTGGCCAGAACAGCGAAAAATATTTTTCCCTCCACGTTCAAAAGTGAGATTGGTCGGAATTGGTTGATATTGACCGAATCTTTTTCTTTGGGGATGAAAACTCCCTCCGCCTTCTGCCATTCCCTATCTACGCATCTAGATCGCCATGCAATCTTTAAACGGTTGTAGAGCAGCTTTTGCACGCCTGGACATCTCTTGTATAACAAATATGGAATGCCGTTGGGACCTGGGGCAGATTTGTTCCTCGTTTTTTTTAGAAACCGAGATACTTCATTCATCTTTATCTCTCCACCGTCGAAAGCCACTTTCGGCAACTGTACTTCGGGAAAATCGGTTCTTTCCGGCAGCTCTGAATCGCCAAGAGGATCTTTGAACGCCAAACGGAAGTGATCATCTAATTCTTGTTTTGTCGCTCGAAGAGTGCCAGATTTTGGTGGATCCAGCAAACTTTTTCCGAAGCAAAATGGATTTTCCATGAATTTGCATCTGGCTTTCTTTTGCTCACTTTTCTTTTTCCGGAGTCTTTCTGCAGCCCTGAGAGCCCGGAGCCGATTTTTTACATCCCGCCACAGTTCAGACAGACCAGCTTTTTCGACCCCCTCTGCGATTCTCCATTGCCGCCTGAGTTTCTTTCGCTCCTTCTTTAATTTTTCAATTTCTCTCTGCCGTCTGGATACTGCTGCATGCGTGTGAACCGGGTTTTTCTGGACCACACCAAATGAATCAAAACATTTTTTGTAGATAATTTCTGAGAAGGTTTTCATACCGAGTTGTGGATTCTCCCTCAACTGGGCTTTGAGTAATCTCGTCAACTCCAAGTCTAATGTTGACCAAGCTGAAGTGTCAATTGCTTTCGGAAATTTAATTCTTGTCTTGGGTTCTGAATTTACATCTGCTTCTGAATCGGAGACTTTGTCGGGGCTGTGGTTAGCTTCCGGCCCGGCGTAGTCAGACGTGTTACCTGCCTCCTTGGTTGAAGCAGAGCGTTGATTGATAGCAGTTTGACAACCCATTTTAGTTTTATGAACATTCATTCCGCGAATTGACTTAAATCTTCTTCCACAAACACATTCAATTCCTCCGTCGAAAGCAATCTGTGGAATATGGATGGGTTCTGGAACTTCTTGAGCCAACGAATCTGAGCCCGCACTGAGAGATAATGGGCGGCGAACAGAAGCGGGAAGACATCCCATTTTTGTTCTGTGAACTTTCATTCCTCGGACTGTCTTGAAACTTTTTCCACACCAACACAACACGGGCAAACCCCCATCAGGGTTCCTTGGAAAAGCCGGTTCATCATCCTGTAGTCCATTGATGAGCTCATCATTCTCCCCCCCTTTCGGTAAGAGCTCAGGGGGCATAATTCTTTTGTTGTAGACGTAGCATGATAAGACGGAAATGTGCCTCGGCTAGCCAGGCCAAGACACCCGTAGTTCTTGTCTCTCCAAGATGTCTCCGGTCTTTCCCGGTGCCACTCGGTCTTCCCCGAGCGCCCCTCAGTCTTTCCTGAGTGTCCGATGGCTAATGCCCATGAAATGTATGTGAAAACTCTTCTTCGAGCAAGTTCGTCAGAGGTCTTCAGAGGAAGACCCTCCCAGCGTTTCGGCCCTTTTCCTGACGCTACCACGGGAGGGCGGGCCACGACCGTTGATCAGACGGCCGCCCCCTGACGAAATTTGTGTATCACATGCCGTTTCCGACCAGAACCAGATAACCGGCAAATCTTCAAAGTACCAGAACCAAGAAGTCATTTTAAAACCGTCAAGCAACTGTAACAAGATGAGAAACTGTCTTTCAAACGCCGGAACTTGAGCATGTAGTAACTGTAGTATCCACCAAACCGCCAGATTCCGAAACCAAAAGAAACATTCACCTCCGGAACTTCGAGCCATGCCACCACTTTCACCAAACGAGAAACACCACAAACCATAATGGCAGGAAACATTGTTTCGATTATTTTCTAAACGCCAGCAACTTTCCTTCTATTGCAAACAACCGAAACTTTCGCCGGCAGCCATAACGCGACTTCGTCCCTGAACTTGTAAACAAAGGAGGAGCTAACACTGTTGTACGGAAGCCAGAAGCGGCTGTTTAAATTTATTATCTCCTTTTTTATTCCTTTGCATCCATATCCAAAAAGAAGCTGTTTCTGCTCTTTCAGCTATTTTCTTGATAGCTTGAGTTTTTTTTCGACCCGACATTCCGAGAGCCACAAGCAATTTGACGAGTGAGCGACCGGCTAAACCCCTGGCGCCTACTTCAACTGGAAAAATCTCGACTCTATACCCCGCACGCTCCAAATCTTGGGCAAGAATTCTGTAACGTTCTTCTTTCAAGATATTTGAGGCTTCCATGTTGCTTTCCCATGGCACTGTTAGTTCGATGAACAGCAACGTCTTGGCCAAACTGTAAAAAATGACAATGTCCGGTCTCAATCCGCTGCTGCGAACCAATTCCGGAAAGCAGTCTTCATCTTTTAAGTCTGCTGATATCCTCCAGTCATTTGCCGCATCAAGCAGCGATTCTCTTCTCGTACTTGCCTTTCTGCGGCCCAAGTGCTGCAAGCCTTCTCTCAAGAAATAAACTTTTCTTCTGGGGCACAACTGCATCGAATTGGCTAGTCTGCAGTTCTCCTTGATAATGCCCAGTATCTCTCTTAGAACCTCATTGTGGCGCCACGTGTATCTTCCCTTTGCCAAAGCATACGGACAACATGAGAGAATAAGATTCAGAGTTTCTGTTTTCTCACACAGCCTGCAAGCTTCATTTTCAAGCTTTCCCCAGTTCACTAAGTTCGAAGCTGTCGGCAGTTGATCATACATCGCTCTAATCACGAAAGATAGGCGGATGGGCGAGTAACGCCACAGATCATTCCATGTCATCGAATGTTGAACTGCCGCCTCCCATCTAGTCCAATCGCCCTGTTGCGACATCTGAGCACCTAGCTGCACTCTTTCCAACTCCATTGCTCGCCTTCTGTCTTGAATAATCAGGTTTGTCCTTTCCTGCGACGAGGCCTTAGACCACCACACATGATGGAACCAACCCAGACCGAGCCGTCCTGGTTGCACTACTCCGAGCTTTTCAGACCATTGCAAAGATCCCTCGGCTTCACGGATGTCCCTCCCTGCAGTCCAGCCTTTTCCCGATCCAACTGATGCGCCCACATTCACGATACATTGGTCTGAAGAGTTGTCCAGCATCAACTGTGTCCGTATGTATGTATGTATGTATGTATGTATGTATGTATGTATGTATGTATGTATGTATGTATGTATGTATGTATGTATGTATGTATGTATGTATGTATGTATGTATGTATGTATGTATGTATGTATGTATGTATGTATGTATGTATGTATGTATGTATGTATGTATGTATGTATGTATGTATGTATGTATGTATGTATGTATGTATGTATGTATGTATGTATGTATGTATGTATGTATGTATGTATGTATGTATGTATGTATGTATATATATCTATATATATAAAAGAACATGTCCTGACTGACTGACTGACTGACTGACAGATGACTGACTGATAATCAACGCCGAGCTCAAACGCCTCATCCTAGGAACGTGAAATTTGGAACTTATATTACTTTTATAGCGTAAACATCCGCTAAGAAAGGATTTTTGAAAATTTTGCTCCTGAGGGGAAAAAACTGGAAAACAAACTTTTTTCTAAAACAATGTATATCTCGAAAACCAAAAATGAGGAGATTTTGAAATTTGGTATATAGATTCTTTTTGAAAAATAAAAAGATACGTGTTTCACCATTTTTTGAAAATTCGGTTTCCCGGACCTCAAATGTGGGTTGGAATATTGGGTTATTTGGTTTTTAAAGTAGCTTCTACTCAAAAACTGTTAATGCTACAGGAGTAAAAATTAGTATTTAGTTTCTACTCCAAAAATAATGAAATACGTGTTTTAGCATTTTTTGAAAATTTGGTTTCCAGGACTTCAAATGTGGGGTGGAAAATAGGGTTATTTGTTTTTTAAAGTAACTGCTACTCAAAAACTGTAAATACCGCAGATTTAAAAATTAGTATTTAGTTTCTATTCTAAAAATAAAGATATACGTGTTTCACCATTTTTTTTATAAATTTGGTTTCCAGGACCTTAAATTTGGGCTGGACAATAGGATTACTTGGTTTTTAAAGTAACTGATACTCAAAAACTGTTAATGCTAATGTTTCTACTCCAAAAATAATGAAATACGTGTTTTAGCATTTTTTGAAAATTTGGTTTCCAGGACTTCAAATGTGGGGTGGAAAATAGGGTTATTTGTTTTTTAAAGTAACTGCTACTCAAAAACTGTAAATACCGCAGATTTAAAAATTAGTATTTAGTTTCTATTCTAAAAATAAAGATATACGTGTTTCACCATTTTTTTTATAAATTTGGTTTCCAGGACCTTAAATTTGGGCTGGACAATAGGATTACTTGGTTTTTAAAGTAACTGATACTCAAAAACTGTTAATGCTAATGTTTCTACTCCAAAAATAATGAAATACGTGTTTTAGCATTTTTTGAAAATTTGGTTTCCAGGACTTCAAATGTGGGGTGGAAAATAGGGTTATTTGTTTTTTAAAGTAACTGCTACTCAAAAACTGTAAATACCGCAGATTTAAAAATTAGTATTTAGTTTCTACTCTAAAAATAATGATATACGTGTTTCACTATTTTTTGAAAATTTGGTTTTCAGGACCTCAAATGTGGGGTGGAAATAAGGGTTATTTGATTTCAAAATAACTGCTACTCAAAAACTGTAAGTGCTACAAATGTAAAAATTAGTATTTTGAAGTTTTGTGCCGGTTAAAAGTAGCTAAGTCCAGTTTATCACCGGTTGGGCCAAGCCGTTGTTTTAGAGTCTTCACACGGGCCAGGCCAAACCTTAAATCAAAGTGGGACGGGCCGAGGTTTTTCACCAAGTATATAGATATTTTAGTGATTTTAGGGTCTTCAGTTGGGCCGGGCCAAACCTGAAGTCAAGGTGGGACGGGCCGAAGTTTTTCATCAAGTATATAGAACTTCTAGGCCTGTAAGAATGGGCCGGGCCTAATTCAAACGGGCTGTTCCGGGCCAGGAGTTTAGGTTTTTAAAACGGACTGGGCTAAGTTGTCGACGGGCCGAGCCGAGACCTAAAAAATTGATCTCTACTATGGATGCACGGTTCAAACTCTCTAATTTCATGCGAGCGAAGCCGCTACGGGCACTGCTAGTATATATATATATATATATATATATATATATATATATATATATATATATATATATATATATATATATATATATATATATATATATATATGTGTGTGTGTGTGTGTGTGTGTGTGTGTGTGTGTGTGTGTGTGAATGTGTGCGAATATAGGTATGAGACCTGTGAGTGTGTATATCAAGCGTAAGATTAATGAATGAAAACACATTATTTGCCAAACTCTCGTCATCATCTCGCTTCAGCATACAATCATCAAGCTCAGATCAAAGCATTTCTTCTCAATTACCACCCACGCACGTTTATGCGCATACATCCATGCACAAGCGTGCATACGATAGATGTCATTTGGCACTATTGGCACACATAGACTGTTATACATATTGAAGAAAAGACCAAAGTTTCTTTATATTATTTAAACAATTTTAATCAATTTGATGACCAACCTACATTTTCACACACACACAACATTCATGCACATAGCCACAAACATTGCTGCACACTAATGCAAACAAAAGCAAGCACTCAAAACATCTTGATACAAAAATAATTTTTTGCCGGATGTGCGTCATTGTAGGTGCTTGGAAGCCAATTATTTTTAATGCAATTGACCAATATTTTTCATGCAACATACTTCATTATGATTGATTTTTCTAATCACACATGAATTTTTCAGTTCATTCATATTAATAATAAATAGTTAGCTGTTTTATTCATAAACATTATTATTTTCAAGTAGGGATGGCTACTATGTCATCTCATAAAGTTAAGGAAAACGTCTTTTATCATACTCAGGTACTACCGTCAATTAATCCGATTGCATGTGCGATTACAGAAGGAAAACTCAGTCAAATCCGGCAAGATATAACTGGTATTATTTTGTCGTTTTGTAAGTGTCACAATATATTTTCTATTGCGTCCGTTTACTTTGAGTTGAAAACACCTAATATACGTTGGTTGTATTATAACCATTTATTCTGTATCGTGACCGCATACTTTGTTTAGTAACCATTTATTTTGTTTCATAACTATTTCGTATCTCAACCAATTATTTTGCTTTATAATTATTTATTGACATTATTACCATTTATTTTGCAACATACCATTTATTATATATTGTAACTATTTATTTTGCATTATGATTATTTATTTTATATTTTAATAGTTATTTTTTACAAGCTTTTATTTATTTTACAATCTCTGTTTGTGTGTGTGTGGCTTTCTCTGTACACAAATCTTGCAAGTAAAATTTAACCAGCTCTTTGACTAGCTAGAAAGCTGAAACTTTCAACGTAGCCTAATATTGAACGAAAATACATGATTCAATTAAAAAAACTTAATTGGAACATCTTTCGTATTTCTAAATCGAGTGTATTTGAAATAAAAGTTTGTGTTGAAAAACTCGTTTTTTCCTTAACTTGTTTTATTTCGTTTTAAGATGATCATTTTAAAATTGGATATTATGACAAGGTCTTTGTGCCAATGGAATTAATAGCTTTATTTATTTATTTCGTTGAATTGTTGTAAACCTCAGTTAAAAATTATTTAATGTGAAACAATTACAACTGAAGAAATTTTAACAAACAAATCTGAGTTTATTGTATGATATTAAATCATGCAATTTGAATTATATATGTTGTAACCAACGTCTGAAGTTTAAATAATAATCAACACGTATATTTTTTATTGATTAAAAAAAATATCAAACATTTTAAGCTCATTTCAGTTTAACTCGAGATTTAAAAAAAAAGGTAATCGAAGTTTTTATGAAATAAGAAATTAGATGTAAGAATTTCAGTAATGTACAAAGAAAAAGGCATTTCTGGAATATTTATAATAAAGATCTTTACGATCTTTTTACAGAATTAGGAACAAAAAAGAGCGATTCAACCAGTCGAGACAGATGCAACAATGAAAAGTTAAAAGCGGAAAGCAGCCTTCGTGAGAACGGACACTGAAACAAGCTCCTACTGCTATCATTTCGTTAACTTTATTACTCCTTGCAGACCCGGGACTTTATTGGATGCATAAACATCTCAATCGGATGTGATAAGCCATCCAAGTTATCACTCGAACTTTCAAGTGATAACTCTCTTACTTTTCTTTTTTCTCTCTCTTCCTTCCTTTCATTTTTTCTTTTTTCTCAGGCTTTCTGCCTGTGTCTTTCTGTCTCTCTGTCTGTCTGTCTGTCTTTTTCTGTATCTTTCTGTATGTTTCTCTTCCATCTCTCTTTTTCAATTCTTTTTTTTTTCAAATCAAACAGATATGTTCAGTTTAATAAATTAAAAAAACATTTGTTTCTTTGTTTCTTCGTCAACTTCCAGAAATAACTGCCATGGTTTTGTTTTCAAACGTAGCAGACACGCAGTTTTGCATTTGGCCACGCTTGTGTTTCACCTCATAAAGCATTTCACCTCATCGAACTTTCTTTCTCTTCTTTGTTTTTCTTGCTTTCCATTTTCTACCAAGAAATGACTTCTGTCTTTTAGCAATGCTGGTCACTCCTGGTCACTACTGGTCACTACTGGTCACTACTGGTCACTACTGGTCACTACTGGTCACTACTGGTCAGTGATCTCTGATGAGAATTCGCGGACTCCTTGAAGCAGAAATTTGGCGACAACCGTGTTGCAGTCAGCAAGGAAAAAAAAAACGTTTGTTGACGTTCAACACGAGCCATGATCGATTTATAATCTTTTGAGATGACATTTTCATGACGTCACATCCTCTGAGAATCTCCCAGGAAACAAACAGCTGCGAGGAAGTTTCAGTCTATTTTAATCACTTCTGAATTTTATTTTTAAAATATTTTAACATCCAGGGTGGTGGATGTCGGATAGGAATGTACAATTTTTTTTTTTAAATTTCAATTTCAATTTTAGAAATTATGTTCGATTAGTACGAATTAGTTTCGGTTCGCAGTTCGTTAATTCGTTTAACGAGAGATCATGCATCGCGAACAAAAAGGTAGTTTTTTTTTTGGTTTGTGTTGTCTCGCTTGTGTGTATGGCACGCAAGTGAAAGATTTATATGACCATTAGCAACTCAGCGAGATAAGAAATCGCCCGATTAAAACATCGTCCGCTCTTTTTTTTTGCCCGATTGTGTTTACGAGTTGTTCTTCTCCAGTTCTACTTTCACCTTTTCTAGACACCTGGATTACATTTGTTTCTTTATCTTCACTTTCAACCCTAAACACTTGAATGATTACATATTTTTTTTTACAATCCATTTTTATTTCTTTCGCTTTCTGCTGTTCCGCCTCTGTGAATCATTTGTAGAGTAATTTGGTCAAATGCAGTCATGCACTGCCTTTGTTTAGCTCTTTGTGATTTAACGAGTTTGGCAGATTGGAACATCTGACTGACAAGCAAAGTTCTTCTCATTACACGTACATTTCTCACTCCAGTCTCATTACACGTATATTTCTCACTCCTGTCTCATCACACATACATTTCTCACTCCTGTCTCATTACACGTACATTTCTCACTCCTGTCTCAGTACACGTACATTTCTCACTCCAGTCTCATTACACGTATATTTCTCACTCCTGTCTCATCACACATACATTTCTCACTCCTGTCTCATTACACGTACATTTCTCACTCCAGTCTCATTACACGTATATTTCTCACTCCTGTCTCATCACACATACATTTCTCACTCCTGTCTCATTACACGTACATTTCTCACTCCTGTCTCAGTACACGTACATTTCTCACTCCTGTCTCATTACACGTACATTTCTCACTCCTGTCTCAGTACACGTACATTTCTCACTCCTGTCTCATCACACATACATTTCTCACTCCTGTCTCAGTACACGTACATTACTCACTCCTGTCTCAGTACACGTACATTTCTCACTCCTGTCTCATCACACATACATTTCTCACTCCTGTCTCAGTACACGTACATTTCTCACTCCTGTCTCATCACACGTACATTTCTCACTCCTGTCTCATTACACGTATATTTCTCACTCCTGTCTCATCAAACGTACATTTCTCACTCCAGTCTCATCACACGTATATTTCTCACTCCTGTCTCATTACACGTATATTTCTCACTCCTGTTTCATTACACGTATATTTCTAACTCCTGTCTCATCACACATACATTTCTCACTCCTGTCTCAGTACACGTACATTTCTCACTCCTGTCTCAGTACACGTATATTTCTCACTCCTGTCTCTTCACACGTATATTTTTCACTCCATGTAGGGAAAATAGTTTCAAACTTCCAGTTAAAACTGGTTAACAGAAAAGTAGAATGAACAACCAGGTGGTTGAATGATTTCTTGTTTTTTAATAAATAAATCATGCAAAAATGTCAGAAATGTGTTATTGTTCGCTCATTAAAAATCTCCCAAGCTGCTCCACTTATGGTTATTTACGAGCGATTTTTTTTCTATTTTTAACTCATTGAACGCGTCTTCAAAAGCAAGCGCTTCACTCATGCGCCAGGGACGAAATTTGTCAAAACAGGTAATTTTTTACTGATTAGATTTCGAAGTGAAAGTTTGTAAGTCAAATGTGGTAAATAAGTAAGTAAGTAACAGACTATTCGTTCATCATATACTGTCATATAGGCTTATCTCAGTCTCAGCTTTATATATAATCCATAGATCAAGTAAAGAAAAAACGAGTTTTTCAACACAAACTTTTACTTCAAATACACTCAATTTATAAATACGAAAGATGTTCAAAAAAAGTTTTTTTTTCAATTGAATCATGTACTGAAAGTTATCCAATATAAAGCTATGCTGAAAGTTTCAGCTTCCTAGCTAGTCAAAGAGAAGAGCTGGTTAAATTTTACTTGCAAGATTTGCGTACAGAGAAAGCCACACACACACACACACACACACACACACACACACAAACAAAAATTGTAACCTAAATAAAAGTTTGTAATACAAGAATTTGAAACCAACAAACTGGAAGAACTATGAATCAGTTTGATATTTTTCCTGAAACAGACCATCAATCAATCAATCAATCAATAAATAAATAAATAAATAAATCAATCAATCAATCAATCAATCAATCAATCAATCAATCAATCAATCAATCAATCAATCAATCAATCAATCAATCAATCAATCAATCAATCAATCAATCAATCAATCAATCAATCAATCAATCAATCAATCAATCAATCAATCAATCAATCAATCAATCAATCAATCAATCAATCAATCAATCAATCAATCAATCAATCAATCAATCAATCAATCAATCAATCAATCAATCAATCAATCAATCAATCAATCAATCAATCAATCAATCAATCAATCAATCAATCAATCAATCAATCAATCAATCAATCAATCAATCAATCAATCAATCAATCAATCAATCAATCAATCAATCAATCAATCAATCAATCAATCAATCAATCAATCAATCAATCAATCAATCAATCAATCAATCAATCAATCAATCAATCAATCAATCAATCAATCAATCAATCAATCAATCAATCAATCAATCAATCAATCAATCAATCAATCAAGTAATCAAATTTGTAAAAATTGTGTTGTTTTTTTAAATTTCAATACTTTACAAAATTTTCTCATTGCAAAGTCATTTATGGAATAAAAATCTAATATATTTTAGATGGTTAAGTTCGTGGTTGTTTACACGATGTTAGGAACAACACAGCTATTTTTTACTCGCACGATTCTTTAGAGCTTCCTCGATCATTTTTCTTGAAAAGCACTGAAAATTACTCCATACGGAAGTCTTTTTTGTTGTATTTTAGCGAGTTGACAAACAGTTTTTTAAATAATTTTTTATTTATTTTAAAAGTTTCTCTTCGTTCAATTTCAATAAAATAATTTCGATTATTATGAACAAAATGACTTATTTATTGATTATGTAAAATTATACAAATAACGATGTCTTACTTATTACATACAAGCTAACAGTGCCCGTCAAGGCTTTGCTCTTTTAAAATTAAAGAATTTGAACCCTGCATTCATAGAGCCCTATACAGTTTTTGAGACCCAGACCGGCTCATTTTAGGGGGAGTCCGGGAGAGTTTACCAGGGGGGGGGAGATAATAATCAACGCTCATAGAATCTTTGTGGCACACTATGTATTGTATGTATTGCGACATTGCAAGACTTCTTGAATGCCACACACCCCTCCCTCCCACCCCCTCTCACATGACGTCATTGAGCTTGGAAGTTGGGTTTAGACGCCCCCTGGAGTGATAAAGTGTTTTCGCGTCTGAAAAGTGATTTTTTTACATTTTAGATATTTAATTGGTATTGTTTGGTATGAATAGAATCAAACGAGTTTTTTATATAAACATCAAGTGTATTTATTATAACTTGTTTAAACGTGGCGTAGTTTTATATAAAAATCAAAAAACGCACAGATTGACGTGGGGTGGGAGACATTAGCCATACGTTGGGAAGAGACTTTACCCACGGACATTGGTAATCTCTCCCGCAATTTTTTTTGATAATGTTTTTTTTTCAGATAAATAAACAAAAAATTTCTTTTTATAATGTTTTCTTTAGATAAATAAACAAAAAATTTGAAAAAAAAGATTTAACAAGAAACACCACAAATTTAGATACTTCAGTAATAATAAATGCTTTAGACAAAATTGCTGAAGGAGGAAAATTTATTAGAAGTGCTGCGTTGGAATATGGAGTTGATCGAAGCACGTTACGAAATTATCTAAAGAATTAGAAACATATTAAATTAAATATATAAATATGAAAGTCAATTTAAAACATCTTATCACCTGTACAAATACAGACATAACAATGTTTTATTACATGTACAAATGTACAAATAACAATGTCTTATTGCATGTACAAATGTACAAATAAGAAGTTTGTATTGCATGTACAAATATAGAATTAACAATGTCTTATGGCACGTACAATGGTAATTCCGTGGAGATATTAAATCACCATTCAAGCTGGGAGTTCAAGCATGAAGTTATAAATAGTTATTCTTCTTTAATGGATACCAAGGAATTGACACACAAGGATTGGCACGAGAACAAACATTTGTCACTGAGTTTTTATTTGCATATAATAAAAAAATTATACATCGACATACGCAGTACACATACACACAAGCACACAGACGCACATACACACACACATACACACACAAACACACACACACTAGAAACGTTTCAGATCTTTGTATTATCAAAGAAAACGATAGCAAAATGATTAACCTTTTCCCAGCTACTAAAACATATAATTAAAGTAAATTATAAAAACAGACTAACAAAAACAATTAAAATATATACAATATTAGTGGGGTACTTGGAATTGCCCAGAGATTTTAGAGGGTTTTCTAATGTTTTTCTCTATTGCTCTCGTTTCATTCCCCACTTGCTCTCCCGCTCTCGCTCGTTCACCAGCTTCTTCTACCTTTCCGTTCGCTCTTCGTTTTACAGTTTACCATGAAACCAGCCTGACCAAGAGTTAAAATACGCTGATTTGTAATATTACGTTCTGTCTCAGTACTCTTACTTGAAGGTACACAGATACACATTCAAAGTTTCAACTTTAGAATTAATCTCGGACATAAAGAGGCTAATTTCTTTCTTTTTTAGAAAAAAATAATGAACAAAATAATGAACAAAGAATTAGACTTACTTGAACTACCGTTTATAAATCATTTCAAATTGGCTGCTGCAAATAACAAATTCTACCAACAATAGTAACTGAAATCTCATAAGTTTCGTAAATTTGTGCTTAATTATAAAATTTTGAATCATGGACTTTCTCATTATATGCATAATATAAAAATAATAAGATTTTTTACTAATTAAAAAAAACTTATTTTATGTAATTTTAAGAAACCAATCCCAATGATTTTTGTTTTCCTTAATGCAAAAATGAAAATTTATCAAATCAAATCACACACGCCCACTGCACAAGTATGGCTACATAACTACATAATCAAACAGATAAACATTCTTGACTTACACAAACACATACACGCAAGCATAACTACAAATATCGAAACCACTTCAAACCAATTGGTACATATACCCTCCGCAAAATTCCTCACTGAACTACTTCACTTATTTTCAACAAACTGTTTTATAAGCCGATATCCGTTGGTTCATGTCTTCGATACTGTTTTATCTTAAATTGCTGATTTTTTACAAACTTGTTCAAATTTTTCAGTTTTTTTGCAGGAAAATATCAGTTTATTCCGTCATTGTTTAAAATTAAAAAAACTAATCAAATTTGTTACAAACATTTCTATTAAAATAAATAATAAGATAATAAAAATGAAGTTTAAAAATTGATCCATAAACGGTACCAACGATTTAATAACTATTACCACTACCATCATGCTTGTCATCCCCACCATCGCCATCATCGTCATCATCATCATCATCATCACAAACACCATCATCATCACAAACATCATCATCATCACAAACGCCATCATCATCACAAACATCATCATCATCACAAACGCCATCATCATCACAAACACCATCATCATCACAACTAGCATCATCATCATCCCTCTTGGAGGACAATACCGGCAATTTGCTGTTACAAGATAATATAGAGCAGCAAGACATCATAAAACGTCACAAGGTCAAAATGATTTGTGTTTATAATTAATTTAAATATTTATCGTATCAAAACTGCATTTTAAATAAATAAATAAATAATTATTTAAAATTGGAAATAAAATAATAAAACTTTTAGTAATTATTAATGGATGCATTAATTGTGAATATAATAAATATTAAACTGTCTAATCATCATCGGTATCATTATTATATACACACTATTTAACATTATTTTTGTTTAAACTTTTTAAAAAAATGTAGAGAAACGTTTTCTTACAGATAAGTCTATATTAAAAACTAAAAGTTTTAAAGTTGTGAAACTTAGTGTATCTAAATTCTTCATAAAAAATTGAAAAAAATGCAATTCACATTTTTTTAAATCCAGTAAGTCGACTGAAAATGAAAACAACATAAGAACGAAAAAATTATTTGCTATTACACCCTACAATTTTGCAGAATTAGAAACTAGTATTTAATTGGTTTGTATAAATTACACTATGTTCAAAACTCCAGCTAAAAATACCGGAAATGTTTGGTGGAAATACGTCTTGTTCTTAATGCTCCAGGTAATATTTTTCTTAAAATGCACTCATACAATCTACAAGTTGTCCATACATATGAGAAGGCAGTGTCAAACAGAAATCCGTCGCATCGCATACAAAATAAACGCAGATTTTTAGCATTTCTAACAACTATGTAATAACTCATGATTCTCGTTTAGTTTCAGTTAATTAAAGTATTAACATGCAAATTAAAGTTTTAGTATGACATCAACCGCTTTTGGGCGGCTTCTTACGGTATACATGTTGAGCATAATGAATTTGTTCAGTCAGTCTTATATTTACTATTTCCGAAAAAAAACCTTGTCACATAATTTCTATCTAGAAGTTAAAAAGTATATGTCCTGAAATTATTAGTGGATTTTAAACTACAAAACAATCAGATGCACAGCATGCAATTGTAGAATCTTTTGAAAGTTAATTTTACCCAACCCGCTTCAATCATTTCACCCAAATGACCCGCCGAAAAGTTAATGCGCAGTTTTACTTACTTAAATTCTACTCACCCATGTGTTCCTCGGTTAAAATCTAGTTAAATAACATAATTATTATGTGTGGATACAGGTGGACGGAGCCCTTTTCTATTGCAAAAAACATGTTATTTGGCACTTTACAAGCAGTTACATGGTCCAAACAACTGAAACATATAGACCTAACAAATTACCAAGAGTACAGAGTAACAGTTGTTATATTTTTGTTCATCTTGTGTTTTTAGTTGGTTTTGTCTGTCTATAATGATTTGAACTTACCTCATTTGAAGTCTTTCTAAATTTTAGAAAAAAGTTTTTTTGTTTTACCTGTTTATTAGACTTATTATTTAACTTGTAGAAAATAAAAAAAAATTACATATCTTATGTTTATTGATATTTCAATGTAATTTTTAAAAAATCATTCACTCGTATTAACTTACATTATTAGATTATGATATTGCCCGTATTGTGCAGCATTTCATTACAAAGAAAGTCAGCAAATTTAACTAACTTTACTAGTTTGCTAAAAACCGTAACATAAATTCAGTTTTCGAATTAATAAATCTTAGTCAAAGGGCCAAAAGTATATGTTAATATCAATAAATCTAACACTAACTAAGAAAACATTTTCCTACTCAACCTATTTTGGACCCTCTTATTTCACAAATCTCTGTAATCATTGCTGATTAATAACATCATTATTAAACAATATAATCATAAATAACCTTCATGGATGACAAAAATTAAAATTATGACGTCGAAGCCAAGCTTTTTCAGTAAGTTAAACAAAGTCATACTCATATTCATAAATATGTCATTTTAGTTAATTTCCAGAAAAATAATATAAACATTAACATTAATAAATCTTAATTAAAGTTTAAATTATGCTGATAAAAAAATTGTAATTGAAGACCAATAAAATAATGATTAAATTAGATTTAATCGAAAACGTTTCACTCATTTCTTTATATTCGCCTGCCCACGAGCATTTCCACGATGCCTTGTGTGAATGGAAGAGATGAGCGAGGAAGAGAGAAAGAAAAAGAAAGAGGTAAATATGCAAAAAAAGCGATAATAATAATATAAATAATCATAAAAATTATAAAATAAAAAAGTGATGGAAGAAAAATTAAAAATCACATTCATCCTCATTTTTTCAGAAAAAAAACAAATAACTAAGCTGTTTTATTTTTTCCCACTACTAAGCAAAAAAAGTGGTTAAACTGATTGGTTGTTCCACAAAGCAAATACGTAAAAAGTTATTGCGATTTCACGGTAAATCAAGAAAGTACGTTTTTTTACAGAACACGGTTTTTTTCCTACGCGTGAAAACGCAAATTTCGCATTACAAATTGCTTGAATATCAAAAAATTAGAATTCCAACGACAATCGACAACAACAAATCAATCATCAAACACCACGCCAATAATTTATTTATTTATTCATGAGTAAAAAATCTGCTTTTTAATTTTTTATTACAAGCCATACATGACGTGAAGGATTAGTTTCGATAAATATCACATAAAATCGTGGCGCAACCTCAAAATGACTAATTTGTTAACATAAGAAAATTATTTAAAGCAACCTTAAAAATTGTTTTTCAAACAACATTAACATTTAATTCAATTTTTTACATTATAATTAAAGAAAAAGCAAACAAGTAAGCCGTAAAAACAAGGTTTTTCTCCAAATTCCTTATATTTCTGAATTTGTCGGCTTTTCATTCATTACAAAAATGTTTTTATAAAATGACATTATTTTAAATTTGTATATATAAACATTTATTTAATTGTATTTATTCTGTTTTCGTTTTAAAACATAGATAATTATTATTTTTAATTACAAAATTATTTGTAAAACAATTTCCAAATTTTAATAGAATGCATTGTCATGAGGAATGAACGTAATTTTCAAATTTCAGCTAAATTGGATAACAGGAAGCTAGTTAATTTTCACTTACGACGTTCGCAGACATACAAGCAAACAGGCAAACAAGACTGGCGGTGAAGTTAATAAAAGGAATTTAAAAACAAAATGCACAAAAAAATAACTAAAACAAAAAACTCAACTTTGACCTCCGCCTCAAATATAATCAGTTTTACATGACTACTGAGACTCATCTTTATTATCAAAGTTTTGCCAACTTTTTCACCGAAGCAAACGCAAAAACATACGCACACAGACAAACAGACACACATATGCTACAAATATACACGTAAACGCACACATACACATAAACACACGCATAAACACACACACAAGGGCCGTATTAAAAGACAGAACCTACTATTGGCGTCATAGAACTTGAAACGGCGCTAAGAGAGATGTACGATACCACAGCGGGATGAAGTATTTAATACCACAATGGGACGAGGTATATAATACCACACAAATGCACATTGGTTTAAGCGATGAGCTAACTAAAACGTGGATTGTATTGCAATGCATTGCATTGTATTGTATTGTATTGTATTGTATTGTATTGTATTGTATTGTATTGTATTGTATTGTATTGTATTGTATTGTATTGTATTGTATTGTATTGTATTGTATTGTATTGTATTGTATTGTATTGTATTGTATTGTATTGTATTGTATTGTATTGTATTGTATTGTATTGTATTGTATTGTATTGTATTGTATTGTATTGTATTGTATTGTATTGTATTGTATTGTATTGTATTGTATTGTATTGTATTGTATTGTATTGTATTGTATTGTATTGTATTGTATTGTATTGTATTGTATTGTATTGTATTGTATTGTATTGTATTGTATTGTATTGTATTGTATTGTATTGTATTGTATTGTATTGTATTGTATTGTATTGTATTGTATTGTATTGTATTGTATTGTATTGTATTGTATTGTATTGTATTGTATTGTATTGCATTGCATTGCATTGTATTGTATTGTATTGTATTGTATTGTATTGTATTGTATTGTATTGTATTGTATTGTATTGTATTGTATTGTATTGTATTGTATTGTATTGTATTGTATTATGCTTATTTTTATGATTTCGAAACAATCGCCAGAATTTTCGATTGTTTATGTCTGTATTTCTATATCATCAAGTTTTTGAAACAGTCGCCAGAACCTTTTAATCGGTGGGTATGCATGTGCTTTGCATTTCTGCTTTGATATATTGTTATCACGATTAAAAGTTGCTGAGATTTTTAACAGTAAAAATTTGTTTGTTTTTTTTTTATAAACCTATTTTGAACAATTTGCTTTTAAATTTGTTAATAATTACAATTCATTTTAACTAATGTAGTAATAAATCTTTAAAAAATGTTTTCTCGAAAAAATCTTTTAGTTTAAAATTTGTTTTCATTATTTACAAAAAATAAAACGGAATGTCTTGAAAACATATTTTCTGTTTTGTTAAACAATGTCATTATTCTTGATTGTACTGATTTGTACAATATATTAGCTTTCAAATTGTACACACTGCTGCAGAGCTGTCCATGGCTTGGGTTGACCCATGGCTTGGATTGGGTTGGGTTGGGTTGGGTTGGGTCGAGAGTTTTCAGCTTGAGGTGGGTTGGTGCGACTTGAAAATTTGTAAAAAAAAATCAAAATATAAATTTATTAAAAAACTATTTTCAGTTTCAGAAATATATGCTAAAAAATTTTCTATCGTTGTTTTTAACCATCGATTATTAAATTAATAACTTCAAAGTCGTCACCGCTCGAATATTCAATTCATACTTCACGTGAAAAGATGGCAGCACGTTTGATGAAAACGAATGAAATTAAATTTAGTCTGATAGGTAAGGTTTTTGCTAAATTAATCGGTACCAAATAGTATCTTGAAAATTTGCCGATTAGGTACTAATTATCAATCATGGTTGTGGTATGTTAAACTTTGCATCTCAGCAAGTTCAGCTCAGTCTCACCGTGACTTTTCTTCTGTGGGACACACAATAACTGACATAAAGACAAGCCTCTCTGCGGAAAAAGTAGAACTTATTAGATGGGCTATGAATGCAGGCATTCTGAGCCACTCTTGATGTATTTTAAAATTGTTACACGTTTATATACATGTTTTCAGATTTTTTGGTTGTTGGGTTGAGTTGGGTTGGGTCAGGAATTTCCATCTTATGGTTGGTTGGGTTGGGTTGGGTCGCTCAAAATGGACACACGGACACCTCTGCACTGCTGTCAAGGTGTTTCAAATGTATAAATTAATTATTGAAAAAAATGTTAAGAATATATATCCAGTACTTTTATTGCATGATAATCAATCTGATTCAAATGATCATCTCAACTTTTTTGTGCTTTTCTTGATGAGACCCAGCGGCAGATCCAGGGATCACTGGAAGCCCGGGTCCTCCAATAAGATTTTAACAATAACTTTTAACTCTGGATTTTTCTTAGCTACCAACTTCATTCTATTTGTCTGTAGCCTGAAATCTTATTTTTAATAGATTTACTTCTTGACCATCAATAGTTTTGAAATTTGGTAGATCTTTAAATATTTTAAGCTCTTTCAAACCAATTCAATGTAAAAAATATTTCAAATAGTATTTAAAAAAACATTTAAACCTCAGAAAATAATTGAAACTGACATTCTTCGTTTTCTAAATAGGCTCAGACGACTTAACAGCAAGCTCTTACAGCAGTTATCAAATAAACATGTTGCCGGATTTCTTCATGCCACGAACTTAAGCAATAACCCAACTGTAACTGTTGACTGTTTTTTCGACGTGTGAGTCTAGTCATATATAATTGCTGATAGCCGAGACATCACAGCGCAACAGCTATAATGAGCAAGTTTAATTGATGTGAAGCAATCATCAAGTTGTTTTATTTAATAATCTGCTTTGACTTCCAAAACAAATTGGCTGGCTCGAAGAGCTGTGATGATCCGACAATCAGGGATATGATCAGATGTACGAATGGATCAGATGTTCGAACGGATCTCGTAATTTCTTTTCCGAAACGTGTGAATGAAATTTAACAATTCACTGACGCAGCCACGAGGCAGTTTTACGAGTTACTAAATTTTGGCAAATAGTTAAAAATGCCTAACGAAAACGGTATTTCTCAGCAGATTTCTGTAGGGTTTTACGAAACACATCAAAATGTTTTTGAAGGTAAACGAGCCATTTTGGATGAAATATTTTATTGAATTGTTATCAGTGCATTAGAGATAACATGAAAATCGGCAAAGACTAGCAACTCCAAGGATTAAAAAAAAACAAAATGCTCTTGTGGGTGGTCTAAAAGAGTTGTTCAGGAAAAACGTTTTTGTTTAATTCTCGGACCAATTCATCAACTAGCTAAAGTTATAATTTAGGAAGAAAGACGATTCCCAAAATAAGCACAAATCTTCAAAATTATCTTTTTAGCCATGGAAAAATCTCGGTGCCCGAAATGATGGAAGTAGTCGAGTTGTTTGAGTTTGGCTTGAGCCGTTCCAGTTTGGAGGGAAACACAAGGAAGAGTCTTATTTAGTCATTCCCACAAAAACGTCTACCAAGAGACATAAAAAACTATTCTCTTCGAACAAATAATATTTCGCCATCTGTGATAAATGATAACTTACTTCCGTTTGATTGAAACAATCTATTGAAACAATCAGAATAGTTTTATTTAATACTGCAGCTAGAATGTTATTTTCAGCTATGAAGTGTCTGATGACCTAACTCCATAGCACGATGGAAGAAAAAGGTTTCTTGTGTTGACATTACTCTAGAGAACAAAAATACAAGAAAGTGAGATAAAAAAGAGGAGGAAAGAAACAAAGAGCAAATAAGATTTAATTTAAATTTTTTGTTTGGTTTTACTGAATAAAAGAAATTTAAATTTTTTACAACGTGCTGCATAACGACAGCGAATCAAATTTGGAAGACATTTTTTTGGCCCCCTTACGAAATTCCTGGATCCGCCGCTGAACACTTCTGTTATAAACGACGCTTTAAAAAGTTTCAAGTTTAAGACAAAATCAGCTTGAATTATTAGTTGCAAAATGTAATTTTCATAAATGACTTGGTAATTTTTGCACATTTATCTTTTATGTACATTTACATTATACAGCAGGTACAACACTGCAAGATCTGGTCACTTCTCATTAACATTGCGACAGGACAATAGTAAACAATTTATGCGCAATAACTAAGCGCCTAAATAAATGAAATTCACGAAAAAATAATAATTTTGAACATAATTCACTAATAATTCAACATCGGATTGATGTTATTGATTTTTTAAAGATGCAAAACCAGCATTAAGTCAGAAGACGTTGTGTATTTAAATTTTGCTAAATTGAGAAACATATGGACACGGCTACATGAACATTTGAACATGCTTTCAAGATCTCCGCTACATTAAGCACTAATAAAATAACTTTGTAATTATTATTATTCAATTTTAAAAGTTCAAAAACTTTTAAATATTTTTTGAAAAAACAAATTGAGATAATTTCTTCAACGAGTAATGCTGGCAGATCAATGTTTGAGTTTCCATCTGTTGAAAAAATTTGTTTTTTTAATTGTCTTCATGTTTTTCACAACGAGTTGTCACGAGATTCATCACCATCATCATCATAAAAAAAACGAAAAAGATAGCACATTACTGAGCACCCAAGTGAAAAAAACAATTCACGACCCACATCTAGCCAGTAAAGAGTAAGTCTTTCTATTTCGATGTTTTCGGGATACAATTTTTTCAAAATAACCAAAAATAATTAATTTTTATAAAATTGAAAAAAGATTTCCAGTTAACAGTTGACATCCTTTTCAGTCGTTGAAATGTTGAATTCTTCTCAGGCACATCACTGAACATTTAGAAGAGGAAGCTCACCTCAATTACACAGACATGTCTGCCGATGAATTAGAATTTTATTATTTTAAGTATTACTGATTTTTATTTCTTTTAAATCTCTATTCTTTTTAAAATTTAAAAAACGATTTTGAGCAAAATTTGCTGTTATATAAAAAAACGGTTGTTTTCATTTTTTTTTACTAAATTAATTTACTATTTTTCAGTTGTAGGTGCTCATATATATATAGAATAAATATATAGGCCCTTCCTGTCAATTTGTACTAAGGATAATCTATTAGCATTTAGCATAGGAACTTTCGGAACGGCCACAAATCAAAGAGGTCTTAGATCTATAGGAGCTCTTAGATTTAATTAACGCAATTTCAAAATGCACTATTATTTTGAGTAAAATTAAACTTTAGAAAATTTATATATTCAGTTACAATTAATAAATATAATTGAACCACAATTAATGAAAATTGCGTAATTTTAATTTTTGCGCCTAAAGAAGGGCCACAAAAGACTCTAAATATTACCACCTATAGTCGTACGCTGACAATAGCACTTAATTCAGTTATTTTAATGATGTGGCCTTTAAAGCAGTTGCATTAAAGACATTTATATTTTATGCAGCTGTATTTAATGATTAAAAAAAGTTATTGCAGTTCATATTTATTCAATTTATTTCAGTGAATTTTTATTTAATGCAGTTATATTAATTGCATTTAACACTAATTGTAAATGTATTCAATTGTATTAAATTAAAACTCACTCTCACGAAATTTTCCACTACTCTAATATTTTATTATAAAAAAATTGGTTGTTGAGACTAAATTTAAAACCCAAATAAAAT
>OZ022246.1:20051284-20093784 GCA_963978895.1 Erpobdella octoculata
CGTATTGTTGTGTTTCTATAGAGTACTTGTTATTAACTTCTAAAAGACACGAGCAAAGAAACGTTGTGCGTCTTCAGAATTAAAAAAAAATTAAATGGCCCGCAACGTCTAAAGAAATGTCGCCATGCTCTTTTTACACAAATTATTTGCTGTATTGTTTTTCACGAGACTTCTACTTTTGACGGTTATCGATTAAATGACCTAATTAAAAAACAAAATGCTCTTTAATGTTCTTAAGGCTACTACAAATACATAGACACCAGTTGATTTCTGTTTTTTGAAACTTGGTTTGTGAAAAAACCATTGTTTCACATATTTTAAATTTAAGCCATTTCTATTTCACAAATTTAATATTATATATTTATTTGTTTAAAAACAATAAAATTTGGCTAATAAACGTAACTTTAAATTTTTAAAAAGATCTTTTGAGATTATAAAATTAAGATTTGATGAAATGGAAGAAGGTGTTATTACAACTTTGATGGTGGTAGTTTTTTTCACAATACAAGGTAATATAAAATTTGCTTAGCTAAAATAAAATATTGAAACATAACATCAAGTTGTTATTTATAAGGAGAAGGAAGCACCAATATATTATTAAAAAAGCCAGCAGCACAAAGTACTACTTATCTGTCTTATGAAGCTGGTTTAGCAGTTGATGGAAATCATGACCCAAATTTTGATCATGGAAGTTGTGCACACACAAATGACCAGCCAACTCTAGGCAATTGGATTGTTGTGGACATGCAAAATAATTACTTGATCAATTACGTGGACGTTTGGAATAGAGATAGTTATGGTTAATAATTTTTTATAAAACCAACTTATAAAATTTTTATGAAAACTTTAGAGTATGTTTTTTGTTCAGAAAGTCGTTTGGACTATTTTATAATTGGAGTCACCAATCAAAATTATTTTCTAAGTGAATCCAATATCATTAGAGGAAGTTATCCATTGTGTGGCCAGTATCCAAGCCCAGCACAACCAAGTGCTAGTCATAGAGTATACTGTGATACTGGCATTCCTGCTTACAGATATCTTATTGCTCAACAACCTTATAATGGAGTTGGGGGGTTTATGACTTGTGAAATTGAAGCTTTTCCTGCTCAAGGTATATATTTTAATTTTTCAAACCAGATGTTAAAAAAATTACCATTTTTTCAAGAGTTGGAAATTTGTTAACGTAAATTGTTTAGTGGTTTAAGTGTTTAAAACAAATAATTTAAGGTAGAATTTTAAATAAGTTATTGCAATTCTATATGTCAAAATAATAGATGATATTTTCATTTAAATTTTATTAACAAGTACTCTTTCAGATACAATTTGGAAAATCAAACAAAACAATAAACTGGCCAGCAACACAATTATTGCAACAAAATGTCGAAGTGAACAGGAATGTGTAACCAAATGTTTTCTTCTTCTTCAATGTCGATCTGTCAGTATTGAAAAAATAAATTCAAGAAGTAAAACTTGCATCCTCCACGATGCTCCATCAGCATATGTTAATCAACCAGCATATGTTAATGATGCAAACTGGAATGTTTGGCTGAAAGTCTACGTCTAACATTCTTTTGTTTACTTGTAGTAGAATGTTATTTTAAAATGTTTTATTTATTTCAGCTATTTCTTTGCCTATTAATGAACACATCACATAAGCGCATACAGTTCATTGCATTAATATATTAAATTATTAAAAAGATAAGTTTTTAAATGTTTCTTAAAAAAGTTTAATGAACAAATTTTATAGTAGTCTCGAAGAGAGGACGGTAGATCATTCCATGCAGCGGGACCAGCACGACAGAAACTCTTGTCCCCAAGCTTTCTCCTTCTTGTAGATGGCACTATAAACTGACCACCAAACGCCGACCTGAGATGAGCACGACCGGGAACACGGGTTAACGACACACATCGCCTAGACAGGTGGTCTTGTGGCAAACCATGCAAGCATTTGTATCATATCATACATAGCTTGAACGTTACTCTTTGAGGAAAGCCCAATCAGTGGAGTGTTTCTTTCATTAGAATCAAAACACTTCGACGGGCTGGTATTCTAAGGACAATTCGGGCAGCCGCGTTCAGAACCGACTGAAGTCGTTTGCACACGTAGAGTTGTAGACCCGCCAGCAAACCATTGCAATAGTCCAGTTGGCTATGAATAAGCGCCCGGACCAGAGCATGAGTGGCTTCAACATCCAAAGAACGTCGTACCAGACGCAACTGCCGATGATGATAAAAACAAATGCCCACTATTTTATTTACATGTGCACCCATAGTCAAAGCATCATCAACAGTTACGCCCGAGCTTTGCACATGTAATGATGGCGTTATCCATGCTTCAGAAATCAGCTGAGGTGTCATTGGGCAGTTGCGAATGCTACTGGTGGATTCCTGCCAAATCATTTTGGTCTTCGATGGATTAAGACAAAAACGATTTGACGCCATCCATGTTCTGACTGCGTCCATACAATCAGAAAAACGTGAGACAACGGCAAAGGTCTGAGACGGGCAAGTATGGCCATATATCTGCAAGTTATCAGCATAGGCATGGACTTTAAAACCATGTTTTCCGATTATTAGAAACAGTGGAGTTGCATATAGTAGAAAACGCAATGGGCCAAGCACCGAGCCTTGAGGTACACCACACACGACGGGCCTAACGGATAAATTAACACAACTGAAAGAGACATACGATGATCTACCAGACAGATACGATTTAATCAATTCCTGAACTGTTCCAGTCAATCCATACATATGATTAAGTCTTTCAATTAGTATTTGGTGGTCCACAACATCAAATGCAGAACTCTGATCAAGTATGCCTAACAATGTGACCCGACCTGTATCTGCTGCCATTTATACATCTGATAACACATCAATAACACCAGTTTCAGTAGAGTGAAAACGCCTATATGCAGACAGATGTTTAGGCAAGAGTTCATTTTTGTCCATATAATTGTAAAGCTGATTTCGCCAAAATAGGTTTTGTTTTGTATTGTATGAGTTGTGTAGTTTGCGTACCTGTTCAATCCAAGCCCCGTGGTCAGAAACCATTCTAGAGCGGCGATAATGTCTTTCCAGTTTTGGGTTTTTTGTTTCTCTGTGGCACAATCCGCATCAAACCATGGAGCCAGTGGTTGATAGCGTTGCTTAGTAACTCGCTTTGGAGCATGTTTATCCAGCAGATTTGACATAGTCGTGTTGTACATTGCTTGTAGCTCATTTACCGTCAATTGTTTGAGTTTTTCTTTAGGACAACAAATTGGAAAAACAAATAGAACAGAACGAAACTTATCTGCATAAATTTTTTTTCATAATCTAGTAGTTACCTCAACCAAACGAACAGGTGGACGCTGAATTGAAATAAAAAAAGACCGCAGAGTGGTCAGAAAGCTGCGATAGGCCAACGGCGTTAATTTTGGGCAATGATGATCAGCCTTAGCAATCACCAGATCAAGTGTGTGAACTCCAGTATGCGTCGGCTCATGGACAAGCTGTTTCATTCCAAAAGATTCAAGTAGGCTGGCATCATCAATAACATCGACATAAATATTAAAGTCTTCAGTTACGATGACCACACAGCTATATATAGCCACCATTTCCAGAACAGTAAATAATTCAGTATAAAAAAGCTCTTAGATTTAACCAGTTCTGTAGATTATTGCAACTATGACATTAGCTCGGTTTACCAGTAAATTAACACCCAGCAGTTCAAATGTGATTGGCAAAAAGCTAAACTTCAGTTGTTCAGCTTTTTATACATTTCTATAAATAAAAGCCAAA
This sequence comes from Erpobdella octoculata, assembly GCA_963978895.1. Classification (NCBI taxonomy): domain Eukaryota; kingdom Metazoa; phylum Annelida; class Clitellata; order Hirudinida; family Erpobdellidae; genus Erpobdella; species Erpobdella octoculata. The sequence continues at coordinate 20,055,065 of OZ022246.1, forward strand.
CCACCTCTTTTTTACAAACTTTGATTTAGGTTACAATCTCTGTTTGTGTTTGGCTTTCTCTGTACACAAATCTTGCAAGTGAAATTTAACCAGCTTTTTGACTAGCTAGGAAGCTGAAACTTTCAGCATATTTTTATATTGTATGACAATACATGATTCAATTAAAAACAAAACGTAATTTGAACATCTTTAGTATACATACACACATACACGCAGACACACATCGAATATTTTTGAAATCAAAGTTTGTGTTAAAAAACTCGTTTTTTTCCTTTACTTGTTTAGTTTTACCATCAGTTTTTTCATTGTTCTTGCCGCGTCATTGCAGTTGTAACTAGTTGAAATGATTCTAAGCAACGAAACATCTTCACTGCTCTCGTGCCATACCTCGGCCAGCATTATGATGTCTACCCCATGGCTTTTAATTAATTCAGTAATGGAGGAAGATTTCTTGCTTACTGATCTGGCATTTAGACTGACTGATTTTATGAAGCCATAGGTCTGTTTTCATTTGTTTTTACTATTTTGGAAGTTCTCACTCGTGCATCGTATGTCATCATTTCATTCATTTACATAACCGATGTTTAGATGTTTTCTTGGACGCCAAATGTTGTTGAATCAATCTAAATATTTAATAAAATGTGAAGTCCACAGCAACAAATCAACCCACAAAATTTCAACTTGATCGTAATGATTAAAAATGTAAGATATTTTCAAATAAATATGAAATAAACAACTATTTTATTAAAATATTTAAAATAAAAAGTAAATATTTCTTTTTTAAAGAAGCCACAATATGATAGTTTGTTGTTCTACACAAAATGTTTAATTTTTAAAAACTTTTAACGGTTTTATTGATTTTATTCAATAATTCACTTATGTTTTGATCAATCAATCTAAAAATTTTATAAAATTTAAAGTCGCCAGTGGCAAATAAGACCACCAGGTTTTAATTTGATTGGATAACGAAGTACTTCCTGTCTTGAATCACAAGTTGATCTTTGTAACTTTTCCTCTTCCTTTATCCAGGTTTGGGACTTGCTCGCAAGACGAAGTTAATTTTGTTGTGAATATATTGGCAGTTAAATTGTTTTCTGAAATGCTTGTTAGCACACAAATCTTGCAAGTAAAATTTAACCAGCTTTTGGACTAGCTAGGAAGCTGAAACTTACAGCAGCTTTATATTGGGTGACAATATATGATAATTGATTTCGACAACACAAACAAAAATAAATAACAAATGTGAGAAATTTGAAAGGGACAAAGATCCCGCTAATCAGATAACCTATTGAAAACAAAAATTTAATCCAATGCAGCGGCAAACCGTCAATATTAAATATTGTTACATTTTCATTTAATTTCATTTCGTTTCGTTTCGTTTCGTTCATACCATGTTTTTTTGTAATAGTTTATAGTCCTTTACACCAAATGTTTTAAAACTGTAATGGCTGTATGTTAGAAGCACCTAAGTATTTCCTGTCGTGGATCATAATTTGATCCTTTTAACTTTCCCCTCCTCTTTTCTCCAGGCTTGGGACTGGCTTGCAAAAGCAAGGCGGAGTTATATACCATGTTTTGTAGCCTTGAAGTTTGAATATTGATTAACGCCAAGTTAAATATCGTCAAATTTTTATTTCAAAACAAAAGTGACTGGAGAATAGAAATTTGGTCAATAGAGAGATTACTCTGTTTCAAACGATAAAATTCAACAAATGTAGTAGAAAAAAGATGAAAAACTGTTCTTAGTGACTGTTCTCAATGACACAGGTCTGTCTGGGGTTTTTTAATTAAATTAAATTAACATAGCTAAGAGTGTTCAGAAACCTAAAACTAGAACTACTACAACAATTAGAGGCCCCGTTATAACATTGTCTCAAACACAATCGGGGTTCATCAATTGTAAAATTAACGAATTAATATAAAAACAAATAAATTACGTTGAAGACATTAAATTATTTTAACTATCCATAGCGTCAATGTTTGGTTTATGAAGAAAGATTGAAATATTGAAAGCGAGAGACGAAAAAGAGACTGAGAAAAGAAGAAGAAAAAAGAATAACAGAGCCAAAAACAAGTATTTTTTCAATCTCTTTTTTCTCTTTTTTCTCTTTCTGTCTAACTCTCAAAATTAGTACATCGTATGAATTGCAAACTATTTTATGGATTTGAAAAATGTCAATTTATGACGTAAAAAAAGTTAAAAGAATAAAACAACTAATGTTTTGTATTGATCATAATAATTGCAAGCCTTCAACCAACACATGTTCTCATTTATAAATTATATGCCATTAGCAAAAGATGCTGATTGGTATGTCTATATATATATATATATATATATATATATATATATATATATATAAATATACATATATATATATATATATAAACCAGTATATATTATGCTAGAATATACAACCAAATATCAATGGGTACGTCAATAAAATTGTATGTCGTAGAAATTCTAACCAATAGTATTGGTGTTAAATTAAAAGCTTTATAAACTATTGCAAGAGCAGGAAAAGCTAGTATGTACTTCAATCTGTTAAGATGAGTTCAAGAGTTGCTATCTCCATGCAGTGATGTGCTACCTGCTCTGGGTCAAACAATCTACCCTTCGAACAAGTCTCTGAAGTGATAGATGAGGTGGTAGATGAGGTGGTAGATGAAGTGGTAGATGAAGGGTAGATGAGGTGGTAGATGAAATAGTAGATGAAGTGGTACAGTTCTGTAAAAACTTCTTTAAGAAGAATAACGAAGTTCTGCACCTAATGAAATTTTTGAATCCTTAACCGGGAGTCGGCTCTGTTGACCGTTTTTTGCAGGTTGGTGGTACAAGTTCGGTTTTTGTTTCTGATTTTACTAAGTTTATTTATTAACAAGTATATAACTGTGTTATTTTCATTAATAGTAATTGAATTAGGAATGAAAATAGAAAAGAATTTTTATCGATAATGGAAATTAGAAAATAGAAATAGAATATAATTTTGGAATGGAATTAGAAATAGAAATTGCATGAAAAATTTAGGAATGGAAATCGAAATTATTTTTTTTCGGTGATGGAAATAAGAAATGGATTTCGATTTGAATTTGGAATGGAATTAGAAATAGGAAAATAAATATGCGTAAAAATGGAATAGCAATGAGAAGTAGAAATTATTTTTCATTTCAAAATAGAGATAAAAGGAAAATTAGGAATTATTTCTCAAAAGAAATTTACATCATAAAAGTACAATTTCTTAAAAACAAAGTTTTCTTGCGCACTTAAAAGTTTAAATTAATTTTCCTATGAGCTTGGCAGAATTTGAATAAATTGTTCATATTTTAGTGAAAAAAACTATATAACAGTTTCTAATTTTTATAAAACAAAAAACGTTGGGCGCATATAGTTTTATTTTCCAACTTTTTTAGTTAATCAGTTTATGTATATAATGAATTCAATTTTTTACTCACCGTTTTCAAAATGAGCTTGATATTTATATACGCACTGTTTTTAATGACAATAATTACAGTAAAAAACAAGTGAACTGTAAAAAACTTTGTTTTTCACCAATCCTTTATATTCTGTAAATTCGGCAGTTTTTAATTAATTGCAAATAAATTTTTGATGATATGTCTATGAAATAGAAAAACATTGACTAAATTTGATTTAATTACTTGATATATTTATCTAAGCGTTGTAATACAGCAATGTTGAATTTGAAAAAAATAAGCTTTCATGTAATTTCATTGAACACAAAATATATAAATTCACTTTATTTCTAAGTTTTGATTTTGTTTTCAGAAAGTTGCTGTATTGTTTGGCAGTTTAAAGTATGAAATCAGTCAAAAACATGGTCTGGTTAGTAAACTAAACATACTGTTTGCAGCAAAATACTGCGAAGGAGAATGAGAACATGACAAATTGACAGAATTACTGACTTATCTAACGTCGTCCGATTACATTGAATCCAATAGCACACCATTCAGCACATCTGGTCTGTTTGCTTAAGAAGTATAAAAAAAACGTTGAAGCTGAAAATTTATATATATAAAGGCTTGCAACACCTCCCTCTTATACAAGGGCGCCGTAGCACAGTGGTGAAAGCAGTTATGCTATCGTCCTGCGTCGTGGGTTCAAATCTCAGTCACGGCGAGGCGTAATTCCGTTGAGTAAAGAATTCACTCACACTGCTCAGGCCAACTCAGTCTTTCATCTTTCACTGGTCGATAAATGAGTACCAGTTTCACGACTGGGGTGTAATAGGGTTCGGCACATTCCGGTTTCGAAGACACGTGCGGGTGGCAGGTAATACTGTGTGATCCCATATGCACGAGTCGTTCCCGGCGCCTCTGAAGCTTAGCAACTGGCGCTTCTAATCGATCCTATTATTATTATTATTATTATTATTATTATTATTATTATTATTATTATTATTATTATTATTATTATTATTATTATTATTATTATTATTATTATTATTATTATTATTATTATTATTATTATTATTATTATTATTATTATTATTATTATTATTATTATTATTATTATTATTATTATTATTATTATTATTATTATTATTATTATTATTATTATTATTATTATTATTATTATTATTATTATTATTATTATTATTATTATTATTATTATTATTATTATTATTATTATTATTATCTTAAATTAGACAACATTGGAGGGTGAAGCTAAATCTGAGTTCTTAATGGAAGAGAATAGTGTGTTGCAGAATCACGTATATACTGCTTTTGGTCTGGCTATTTGATTGAGGAAAAAATAGTGACGATCTCACGTGTTTTATTGCATTATCTTCACAGAGTAATTTTAGTAAAAGTAAATTGTTTTCTGTTGTTCCTAAAAATTATTTCAGATAACCCAAACTGTGCAAAAAACGCGTAGGAGCAAGTGCATGTTGTAGCATTACATTTCATTTCAAAAATATCTGACTATTTTGAAAACGCATCTACTACAACGAGGCATATGCGTCCGTGAAGTGGTCCAGAAACATCAACCAAGGTTTAGTTTCATTCGATGACGAACAGAATGTGTGTTCTATGAGCAATTTTGCCATATGAGCGGCTTCGTTCAGTTTTTTTTTAAAGAACATTATTTTGTTTACCAAAATATTTACTTTCTGCTCATCCAATTGTTGCATCTCTATATACGTCCAGGGCATATTGTATTTTTGAAACAACCAAAGATTAATGAGCTAAACACACACTGATTTTGGTAAAATATATCGTAATCATATTATGACTCCTATTCTTTCGTCCAATTCTTGAAGTAAGTTAGAAATGTGGTCATTCTAGCTAGAGTTGTTGGAAACAGACAATCCTAATAAAATTTCATTGCAACTTTATGTTATTATAGAACCACGACAGTTTACTGTTATATTCTCGGACCTTGGTCTACCAGTTTTAAAAATGATTAGTTTAATTTTTTTCAGGATTCGACACTAGCTTGTTTAAATCCATATAGTGTAAGATTTTTCCAGCTGTTTTGTCTAACTGTTCGTTCAATTGGCAAAGAGATAGTCCTGAACCCTGTTGACACCTCATTTGTTGCAGTTCGAGCGGTTTCGTTCAGCTTTTTTTAAAGAACATTATTGTTTTTACCAAAATATTTACTCTCTTTTCATCCTATTGTATCATCTCTATATCGATCCAAGGCATATTTTATTTTTGAAGCAACCAGAGACGTAATGAGCTGAACACTCACTGATTTTGGTAAATTATATCGTAATCTTATTATGACTCCTATTCTTTTGTCCAACTCTGGAAGTAAGCTAGAATTGTGGTCATTCTAGCTACAGTTGCTGGAAACAGACAATCCTAATAAAGTCTCATTGCAATTTTATGTTATTATAGAACCACGACAGTTTACTGTTATATTCTCGGATCATGGTATACCAGTTTTAAAAATGATTAGTTTAATTTTTTCATGATTCGACACTAGCTTGTTTAAATACATATAGTGTAAGATTTTTTCCAGCTGTTTTGTATAACTGTTCGTTCAATTGGCTAAGAGAGTCCGCAACCACTATTTCTGAAGTGTCATCAGCATACATCATTTGATGAGCTGGTAATGATCCACTTCATAACCACTATTGCTGGAGTGTCATCAGCAAACATCATTAGATGAGCTGGTACTGCTTCGGTCATATCACTGGTCAGAACAATAAAAAAAATTACGGAGATAGTCCTGAACCCTGCGGACACCCCAATTGTACTCATTTCTTTTCCGAGTAGAAATCTCCGACATTCACAGTTTGGGTTTGCTTAGACATGTAAGAGGCTCTCCAGGAACAAGCAAGTTCAGATACATCATAAAGTTTCAAATTTCCAACTAGAATAGAAACCTCTACCATGTCAAACGCACTACAAGGTCAAAAAATAAGGCTCCTGTAAACTTAAGATTTTTGTAAAGAAGTTGTCCAACTATTAGATGCACTCAATAGCACTGATGAGGTAGATCTACCTTCTCTAAAACCACGTTGTTTAAACCAAGCTATCAGTGAAATCTCTTTTTTATAGTTTGTATGGTGTATTTTGGACTTAAGGCTCGTAATACAGCAAAAGCAGGTAGACCACTGAAAACACAATATTCAATCTGAAAATAATAATTTTTAAATAATTTAAATGCTGGAAATGTTGATCTAAATGTAAGAAATCGTTTGCAAAAAACGTTATTGTCTTTGCATTGAAACGTGTATTGTCAGCAAGAATGGATTAACCACTGAAAAAATGTATTAGAAGCTACCACTGTTAACAGTGAACTCTCTTTTTCTAATTAAATTGCAGGATGTTCTTTGGATAATCGCCTCGTTGGGATGTATTTCTATGTAAAAGCGCCAAATTTGTCTCCCATGTCTCTGCCTCAGTCACCAACTTCAATCAACTATCTTCTTAAATAAATTCTGAATTAATCCTTGTTTCTGAATGGTTTGCTTCTAATAAAATATTACTGAATCTTAGCAAAACTAACTACATTATATTTCACTCCAGTAGAAAAAAATAATAGATAACTTTTCTTTACATTTTAATAATAATTCCATACCTCGTACCTTTTCTTGCAAATTTCTGGGCGTAGTGATTGATGAACATTTGACAGTGTCACTTCATATAGCTAGTATTAAAAATAAAATATCAAAAAATATTGGTTTAATATCTAGAATAAGGCATTTTATTGATACCAAAACTGCTTTGATGTTTTACCATTCAATGGTACATCCATTTCAAACATATTGTAACATTGTATGGGCTTCAAACTATCCTTCACGACTGATCGGTCTCATAAGAATTCAAAAACGGGCTGTTTGTATGATGTTTCATCTTCCTCCAAGTACATCAACAAATGCAAAATTTATTGAACATAGTTTGTTAAATGTCAATCAAATAATTTTTTTTTAACTGGTCAATTTATGTTGAAATACTCCAATGCTTTACTTCCTTCATCTTTTATTAATTTTTTTCTTGAAACCAACAGTATACAAAATTATAACTTATACGTTCTAGTAGTGTATATTGTTCGGATTTTACTAGGACCAATATGAAACTGTTTTCTATCAAATGTGTTGGTCCTCGTGTCTGGTCTGGTATTCCTAAGTCAATTTCATCTCTATCCTGTTTTGCATCATTCAAAATATATCTAAATTATACTGTCTCACTAAATGATCTTACTTCTCTTTTATTTCATTTTTTTATTATCATCATTTGCATCTACTATCTACTTATTCACTCTTCTTTTATATTATTATTACACTGTGTTTTTATTTTATTTGTCTGTCCTGTTTTTACTCTGTGTTTTTTACTTTGTGTTTTTTTTCTTATTTGTGATTGTTTTATATATATATATATATATATATATATATATATATATTCTTTTATACATGCTCTGTTGGATATAACTGCCCATTTTTTTACCAATGCTTTTATTAACTCGTCGTCTCTGTTTGTTTCTCTGTCTGTCTGTTTGTTTCTTTGTCTGTCTGTTTGTTTCTCTGTCTGTTTCAAATCTTGCAATCAATTTTTGAGTCACTTCCTGATGATAGATTTTTTTCAAATTTTGCATACATGCTCAAAATAGAAGACAATGCAATATTCAATTATTAGTTTTACAATAAGTCAATTAATTTAATTAATTTAAATTAATTTCGATGTTTCGATATAATTAAGATATTTCGACTTTAATATAAAATAAAAGAGTAATATAAGAAAAAATTGATTGCAAAATTTGTGTTTTAATTACATATAAAAGCATTGGGTTTTAAAAATTCGTTTTTAATTTACTTGTTATTGATTATTTTCTTAACGTAAGACTCCAAATTGCGAAACGTATTTACTTAAAACTAGACGATTAGGAAACAAATATAATGCAAACCGATATAGTTATGATAAAACCAAGCGGAGATAAAATAATGTGAGATAAAATTAAACTGAGCTACATGGTATATAAAGAGCAGGAATACTACTGTAAAAACAGAGAACGTGAAGTAGAGTGAAATTGAGTTAGATATTGTTAAATGTTTGATATGGAAGTAGATTTCCCCATGCGAGGTCTCCCAAAATCTCGTTTTTCATAACAAGGCCGAAAGTATCAAAGTTGAAAGCATTCCTCATGAGAAACCTCTTGTTGAAATTATACCAGTTGAAAATTTCTGTTGTTGAAGTTAGTTTTGTTGAAAATATCATTCTTCAAAACAATCCTGATGCAAGCAGCTTTGTAACATGTATTTTGTGGAAATTATTTTTAGTGAGATTTTCATTTATACAAACATTTCTGTTGAGAAAAGTTACATTAAACAATTTCTTCCAGATCACAGTTTTCCCAGTCGATCAGAACAAGTTTCCAGGTCATTCCGAACCACCTGAAGAAACGATTGCTCGTGTCAAACTGAAGCCGAAGATCACCAATCATGTCAAATTGAAAACATGCTTCGCCACCCGTGTGAAATTTAAAAAGAAAGTTAGTCACCATTTGAAGTTCATGTTGCAGATCTTTTCTAATGACGGAAGAAGAATCCGTCGCCAACCGTCTTCAAGCCATTTATTAGTAAAGTGAAGTTTTCCAGGAAATTGTAGATTTTTGGATGAACAACAAAGCGGTTAATCGCTTGAACAGTCTTATTGTGAATAACATTTTGTTAACGTTTTGTGAACTTGTACATTCATATACTCAAGATCGTAATTTCTTTCGTCTGTTGACTGATGTATTTTGTATTGTATTACGGGCTCACCATGTAATTATTATATTCGCAGGTGGCAGTGCATTACTATTTTTTCATTTTGTCATTGCATCTATCAATCGTGTATAACTTTTTGAATTTTGTGCAAACTTATCAATTGGATAAATTCATTTTGAAAAGATAGTTATACACCACGCCTATCAGTTTATTTGTAATTATTGCATTGTTTTTTGTCTCATTTTGTTGTAGTTTTCTCATTTTGGGTTTTGGTTATTTGACTTGTGTATTTATTTAAACACTTTAATCTTGCTGTTGTCCTAGGTGATGCAACTAAAATCATATGAATCACTGTGTAAGTATTCGAGCTGTGTGAATCATAGACACTCATGTAAATTTATTTATGAGAGATATTTGAAATGATCATGCATCTCACTCTCTGTTTAATAATTGTTTAGTGTTTATGATGCTAGTTTTGTTTAACATTTTCTCTTGTATTTGTGTTTGAAGTTTTTGATCTTTGCATGTATAAACGCATAAATTTCATCCAGCATTTTTCTTGTTGTTGTCTTAGTTAACAAACTTATTCGTATTTGTAATCGTAGCTAATTGTAAATCTCTACCTTCATGGCTTATCTCTACAATTTATCATTGCCCAATGGGGTCGTGCCATCACAATGAAAGAAATCTATTATAACCAAGATTTTTTAATTATTTCTAAAGTTAAAGATCTCATGAACTCAGCAGATCATCGCCCAATTTTCGTAACCTCTATATTAGCGCTGACATTCAAGCAATCAAGCAAGCAAGACTGACGGTGAAATTAATATGAAGGATTTGAAAAAGCAGAAAAGTGTAAAAAGAAAATTTAATTTTAATTTCTCTGGTTTGGTTTTATTAAACAAAAGAAATTAGAGATACTTTACAACGGGCACCATAACGTCAGCATTCAAAAGTTAAAAAATTTTTTAAAAAATGCCGCTGGCCAAGATGATAATAATGACGTCTATGATAGCGATCTAATTGATTACCACAGTAAAGTAAGAATATTGAAATTTATGGGCCAAGATTGTTTGAGTGAGAAGAACATTGCCCATTTATTGATTTTTAACCTATTTTGGCCAAATAATTTGTATTTAATAACTTTTTTACTGTTTTGTAGAATAAAATCAAAAGACACAGGTAAGTCAGACAAATAACTGTTTACAAGGCGGTCGGTAGCAAAACCGGCTGTCACGAATCGACAACTATTGCCTAAATACAGCCGAAAAACATAACTAGATCGGTAATTTTACCAGCATATCATGCTTTTTCTTTACTAAATAACTAACTTCCAATCAAACACAAAATGTTTTTGTGATCCTAAGTGTGTAAATTTCATTTAATTTAGTTGAAGTTTTTTTATTAATTAAGAAAAATGTTTTTCGAATAAGGCAATTTAAAATTCTCTTGGATAACTTTCCAAAGCAAATGTTCATAGTTTTTTATAAATATTAAAAAAAGCTGTTTTTAAAAAGTGTTTTGAATGTTTCAATTGTTACCTATTGAATCTATAGCGGAATAAATTTAAAAAAAAATGTTGAAAAAATGAAACACTGGGCTCTTGTGTGTGAAATACAATACAATACAATACAAAATAACACTTATATCGGGCCCTTCTAAAAAAACAAGTCTTTTGCAAAAGCGCGTTCATCATTATTACCTAATCAAAAAAACCTAATCTAATTTTAAATTGATTAATGTCTTTAGAATGGCAAATATGTTCAGGCAAGCTGTTCCAGTAAGTCGGGCCTGAGATGGCAAAAGCTTTTTTTCCAAATTAGACGAGACCGTATAGAGATGAAATCAGCCTTACTGGCAGAACGCAAACGCTTTGCAGGAAGCGACGAGCATGGCGAAACGAGAGACGACAGATAGGAGAGAGAAGATCTAGTGAATATATTAAACATAAAGAGGCATATTTTAAAATGTATTCTAGCAGGGATAGGTAACCAATGAAGTTGACGTAAAGTTAGGGTGATGTGGTCTCGAAGACCAAGATCTTCAATAAGCCGAGCAGCCGCATGGTGTACAGAAGTAAGGGGTTTTGATTCTAGGACTGTTCATCAAAGGATGATTCATCAAGGGACTATTCATCAAAGGACTATTCATCAAAGGACGGTTCATCATAAGGACTGTTCATCTAATGTCTATTCATCAAGCTGACTATTCATAAAAAAATAATAAAATTGTTCAAGGTGTTATTTTCAACCAAAATATGTTACCAAAACGTAGGGTAATTTATATCAAATTTACATTGCTATTGTGCGTGCATCCAAATACTTTATAATAGAACTAGCGGGGTACCCGGCGTTGCGCGGGTTTTTTAGAGATTTTTCGATCGTTTTTCTTTTGCTCCCGTTTCCTTCCCCGCTTGCTCTCACGCTCCCGGTCGCTCTCTCGTTCCCGCTTGTCTCCCGCTCCCGGTCGGCTTCCCGCTCTTGATCGCTTTCCCGCTCCCGGTCACAGCACCAGAAAAACTAAATTCAACTCTTTTCGCGAACCGGCATATGTACACATTCATCAAAGGCCATAAACACTTCAAAGCATCATGCATGCCCGCTATGTCAAATCTGGCATCGGTCGTTTAACACCAAGGGGCTACGTTTCAAAGACACTTATGCCTCGAGCAATCAGCAATTTGTAGAAGACATGGTTTTAATATACAACAATTTTATTCGTCACATACAGTAAATAAAATAACTGGACAAAAATAACATCAAGATCTTAAGATCAAACGAGCAAAAGACAATTGAATAAAAAGTTTAAAAAAACTGCCTTCAACTGTTCGTACAAATTATAGCTGTAGGTATATACACACTCAAACAGCCAGATACCATACACCTCAAAACATCACTAACACCCGGTCTACCACTTCTGCCAAACTTCAAAGAGACGCACACGCTCGCTTTTAAATTTTGAATAATCAGCTATTTCAAAAAATATTTTTGGAAGAAGTAATAATTAAAAATCCTATTCTTTTTACTTTTGTTTTAATTTCTGTTTTCTCAAAACCATCAAGCTGTTCATTCTCGTCATCTTGAAAAATTTAAAAAAACATTCGTTAAAATAACAAAAAAGTGCAAAGCCAAATAGATAACATATTGAAATGCGTTTCAAGAAACATAATGTTCATGAAGCAAATTAATAATACCTTGTGCCTCCACCTTCATTGTGAGAGCCATGAAAACTGCCAAAACGCAAAAAATGAGAAACAATTTCTTCATGATAGCAGATCGAAGTCGACTTCATGTAACACAGTATTGAATTACGCTTGTTTGACTTTTGTTATATAGACGCTGACTCGGGGCACAGATGATCATAAATGTCAACTTGAAATGCACGTTTTGTTGATAATAACTTTTATTTTAATTTAAAAACCCCCGTATCTATTGATTTTATTCGCAAAACATCTAAAAGCCTCAATATAGTATAATAGTTCAAATATTTCATAAGAATGTTCTTTTCAAAGAACTAAAATTACTCGTTTATTTTTAGGTTGTAAGTACGTTTAAAAAAATAGTGTTATAATTTGTTTAAAGCCAGTTTCAAGTAACTTCAATTTGTTTTTTGTTTTGTTTTGTTTTCAATGGTCGCAATCAATATTAAGTCACCACTACACACATTTCATCTTCGAAATTTTTATCAATATCGCATTCACACACAAGTTAAATAAGTTAAATAATTGTTGGCAATATTTGGTTTTATATAACATTTTGTTATACAGACGTTGACTCGGGGCACAGATAATGACAGATGTTAACTTGAAATGGACGCTTCATTAATAATAATTGCAATTTTTAGATAAAACCATGTAGAATGATTTTCTTATTTCTCTGCAAAGCACCTGTATGCCATGACTCCCCAAAATGGCTAAAGTATTTCATAAAAATGTTTTTTTTTCAAAAAATATAAATAAATGGTTTTGATTAATAAAAGAGAAGTTACTAAAGGGTACTTTAAGTTTGGCATGACGTGATAAAAATGGCATGTTACACTTTTTTCTAGTAATTCAAATTTGTTTTTTTATATTTTCACCATTGGTAATCAATATTAAGTAGCCTCTACACTGACACTTCGTCGTTGAAAATTAATATTAAATTCAACCACAAGTTAAATTATTGTTGGCAACATTTGTTACTACCTGACGCACTTCGGTAGCCATTTAGCATCTTCGTCATGATGATTAAGATTCGTCATGATCTTAATCATGATATTCATTATATTTATTACGTTCTAGTCTCAGCGTCACTATTAATTTATTAAAATTCTAAAAACTCGGAAATTTATTATAAACTTGAAACTCGGTCGTGATTCAGCAGTTATCAGTTATCAATAGAAGTGTAGCTGAAGTTTTGGTGCCCGGAGACAAGGTCTAAAACTTTATCTTTAGAAACTAAAAAATCGGAACTTTTATTTCAAAAATAACTTATGAATGGGAGATAAATAGTTGTATGTTTTTTTTTAATCTCTTTTCTTAACCTCTTTTCGTGCCCTATTCCAAGTGGTGGTGGAGCCAAGTGTCCCCCTGCCCCCTAGCTAGGGTTCTTGTTATAAAAAAAAAAACGTCTTGTCTTTTCTAATGTTTTGTATGCGCTCAACTGTTTTCTTGCAGCGCTTATGGATTGTTCGCACTTGCTGTTGCACTTATTTCTCAGCTTTTCGATAAAACATTATTTAACTTTTAAAATTAATGGTTTATTTGATCAAATAACAATTAGACTGAAGCGTCCCAGTTTGCTTATCAAAAAACAGCTTAAGTAAGCATTAAACCCATCATATATAATAAACTAGCAAACTTGCGTTTTACAAACGACAAAACGTACAAAGGCATTTCAGCATTTTATGATGTTTTTTTATTCAAATTTCCTACAGCATACCAATAATAATAACGTTGGTGGTTTACTGTTATCTTTGCATATTTTCCGGTTGCTCACAATTTTTTAAAAAAATGCATGTTCCATATGTCTATTCGGACAATGTGTTTTATTTTATTTTCAACGTCATTTAAGCATTTGAGCTAGTTATTATCTCTGAAAAATCATAAAAATAAGCCAAAGCCTATTTTCATGATTTTTATGTGTTTTTTTATATTTATTTAGGGAACACAAAGTTTGAAATTACACGCAGCAGATCTGACAATATGTACATTCTTGTGGTCAAAGATTGTTTTACAAAATGGCCAGAGGTGTTTGCTATACCTAATCAAGAAGCAGTTACAGTAGCCAATGTTGTTGTGGATGGCTGGGTTAAACGTTATGGAGTACCAAATGGAGCTCTATTCAGATCAGGACAGGAACTTCAATTCACAACTGCTTAGAGAAATGTGCCGTGTTTTAGGCATACACAAAACCCGCACAACTCCCCTTCACCCACAGTTTGACGGTATGGTGGAACGATTTAACCGAACTATTCAACAGTCCTTCTCTAAGATGGTCGGTGAAAACCAAGTTGATTGGGTAAAAAACACATTCCATTATTCTTGATGCTCACAATACGACGAAAGTTAACCCAAGTAAAACGTTATTTGGACGGGAGATACGACTTCCATGCGATTTTATGTTTGGAAGTCCTGGAGACCCAGTAGAATCGGAAAGTGATTATGCTGCACAATAACGGGTTCGATTAAATGAAATTCATTTGGCGGCCCGAAATAAGATTAAGGCAGCCAGTGACACAATGAAAACTCGGTTCGATCGACAATCAAATATGAAAGAATTTAAAGAAAACGATTTTTTGTGGTTTTACAATCCACAACGCAGAATTGGAAAATCACCTAAACTTCAACAAAACTGGGAAGGACCATATCGAATTATTAAAAAAAATAATAATGTCATCTACCGGATTCAAAAGAGCCAACGTACTAAAATGAAAGTATTTCATGTTGACCGCCTTGCCAAATATTATGGAGGCAACGAAACTGTTCGGGACGAACGGGATTAAGAAGGAGGTAGTTTTACGATTTTCCCGTTTTTTGATGGTCCCTATAAGACATTTTAAATATACCCATAGAAACAGATACAGATCAAAGCTTATTTATTATTCTTCCAATAAATTACAAAATTGTTCCAAAGAACTCGTATACGATTTAGCGATATTATAACAATATTTTTAGTTTGTTTTATATGTGTTTGTTTTTTCCTTTAAAATATCTGAATACAAAATAATGGGTGCTAACTCATTAATTGGTTTCTAAAGTTATAATATGCTGTTTAAATGTTTTTAAAGTTTTTAATTAATAATATGAAAAAAATGATTATTTTTTATTAGAAAAAATAGTTTTAAATTTTATTCAACTTTCAAAAGTTTAATTTGTGGCTAACAAATTGAAAATAATTTTTTTCAAGATTAAACGCAATCGAGAAATAAAATGTTAAATAAACAATAAACAAAAATCAAAACGTCAAAACAATGCGACAAGGGCAGAACAATTATTCAGCAACTTATTTCAGACATCATGGCCATCTGGAATTGGTTCAACCGCATGCTCAAGCAGTAACTTCTCGCCGAAGAGTTTTCTTCTAAATTTCTTGAAAGCTGAATTTAATTTATTATTATTAAATAAACTCACTTGATATTATACTAATAAAATTTTAATACGTAAAATAATCTTTGAAAATTCTTATTAAAAAATCAGCATGATTGTACAGTTTAAAGTCTTGGACTTTTACGCTCGAGGTTCCGGGTAACGCCCTTAGGCAAAGATTTCACTTATACGGCTAAGGTTTACTCCATTTATGTGCGTAAATTGTATATTAGCTTGAGCTTGGTGATAATAAAGTGCAGCCTATGAAAAGCGCTTAAATGAATTGCAGGTTTGTGTTATCAAACCTGCTGTTTCCTGGCGCATCTGAAACTATGTTACGGGCACTTCTACTTGACTATTGTTATTATTATGATTATTAATATGAACGTTGAAAAGAAATGGCCAACTGTTTTGAAGCACTTCCTGACGTAAGGATATAAAAGAAGAAGGGCTTCGTTTTTGTTGAATTCACTTTGGTAGGACTGCAATATGAAAATTCATTCGGGTCGAGTTTCAGTTTAAAAAATAGATTTTTAATAATGTTCGATGCAAGATTATTAATGTTGCTTTCATAATAACGTCTTACTGTTGATTCTTGATTGAATATAAGGTTCATCTCAGCATCGCAGACAGGTTCCATGTTTGATATGTAGTCGTAAAACCTTAGCAAATTATTAGAAACAATCTATACAATAATTAAAAATCAAATTATACAAAAAGACTGTGACATTCAAACATGTAAATAATTAAATACATCTAAGACAACCTTCTGACTAAAGTCTGATACTTTGGAATGTCTCTGGCAAATAGCAGCTTCGATGACGGTGAATCTTTACTAAGAACTGGAGGATCGGAGAAGCAAGAATCAACAAGGACTTGTGAAATAACTGAGAAGCAAGAGTTTATGGCATCGGATGGTGGCACGTCAAGAATTATGTCGAAGTTTGTAATCAAATTGGTCCAGAATCTGACAGGATAGCTACAAGATCGAAAACGAATTAGTTTAAATAATGATGCAGCATACTTCCGTAATTTAATTTACTAAAACATATTATGAATCGATTCCTCGATACGAAGAAATCCATGCTAACCAGTTAGTCTTCCACCCGTGGAGAACAGTGGGGTCTGATATGTTATTGACGGATGCTTCGTTTTCAAGAAAGTCGAACATATACTTGATGGGTAGAAGATAAGAGATCGCACTTGTACTGAAAATGCTTTTGAAAAAGTTGTCGATGTGCTGCTGTACTGCACCCTGAATTCAACAACAGATTATTTGTTCAATTGAACTGTTTAACAATTTAAGAATTATAGTTATTTAATCTTTTTTATCTAGAGAAATTAATTCTTAAGATAAAACTAACAACCGTAAACTGTTTCTCACTTTTGACGCAAGAAGCCTTGTGAGGTAGACTTCAGATGCGAGTTTACTGTTCCTTTGATCGATATCAAATTGACTGGATGGAGTTAACTTTACCTATATTTTTTTTTAAATAATCAAATTAGATATTTAAAATGAATTAGCATAAATAATTAAGTACTAAGTGCATACCAGGTGATGAAACTTCTGTTTACAGTGTCGATTACAATTGATCGTAAGCAGGTAAGGAGACGGTTTAACTGTACAATCTACAAATTTTAGGATTTGAAGTAAAAGTAATAAAAATACATATTAATTATTATCGTTGAAATTATTAAATAATTTAAAATACTTAAATCACATGAAAATCACGAATGTGTTGATAATTTTCAAAAAATACCGTTTTGTCGTTTTGCTGCAAATGTGTTCCAATAAGTTCGCTTGAGTGATCCGTTAGTATAAATGTCAGCATTCTTATGCAATGTCATGAAACCTTTCGTCTGTTTATATTTCGGAACCAAAGATACTAAGGCCTCATCTGTGACTTTGTAGTGTGCCAGTGTGTTCAATCGGTAGCTGTCCCCTGTGGTTATCCGTCGGCGAAAAAGTTAATCACAAAAGTAAGAAAATATTAATTTTGTTTGAAAATAATTTATCAGAACATTATTGATAAGGCTATCAGAAAAATAAATTGTTGAAAAAAATTCATAAATCAAAACATGAAAAAAACTCCATTGCAGTTTAATATTATTACTAATTCAGCAACTGTACGACAACACAAACCATCTTTTTTATTCGAATTGTCGTTGTCTTGAAGGACTGTGATCGTTCCAGATCTGTTCAGTCTCCAAACTGTAATATAAAGAAATATTCCATATTAGTTACGTAATTTCCGTTATATATGACAACATCAAATTAGCGTCTACAAGATGTATTTATTCAAAGACAAAACGGACCTAAATCAAAATCTTCGGTTTTCGGCCGGAGGGAGAAAGGCACGAACTTGTACAAGGAATCGATCAGCTTCTCTTTGACTTGCGTGATCGTATCACAATCAAGAACGCTGACCAGGTGAACTCTTTTCTTTAGGCCGTCTCTCTCTTGGTACTCGTCCGCGTCAACAAGACCTCCATCTTCAGATGACCACGACGAAAGACAATGGCCGTCCTCGTAGATACGCAACGTCTGCAAGCAATAACAATAATAATAACAAATGAATTATTATTATTATTATTATTATTATTATTATTATTATTATTATTATTATTATTATTATTATTATTATTATTATTATTATTATTATTATTATTATTATTATTATTATTATTATTATTATTATTATTATTATTATTATTATTATTATTATTATTATTATTATTATTATTATTATTATTATTATTAATATTAATAACCAGACTGTGCTGTGTGTGATATAATTTCGTTCAAATGTGATATTACCCGGTTTCATGATTACACGCGTCATCTGGTTAATAATTCTTATAAAACTAATAAACAGTTCAGTTTCCCTTTTGAAATGCCTAATATAATAATTAAAAAAAACAAAATAGAAGCAAAACAAACTAAGACTTTGTAGTCGACGTGCAATCTCAAGAGTTTCTCGTCACACAGCGAATATTTGGCATCCCCAGTCATTTGGTCCATCGGTCCTTTCTCAACTTGACACTTGATCGCTTTGTACAAGAGGAATAGCGTTTCGCCCGTCTGTTGCTGTATTGAAAAATAAATAAATATATATACATAAACAAATCATTTTTTTTAATGTTATGATATCATGACATTTGTATGACGCCTAAAGTGTAGTCTTATTAGCAAGACCTTGAGGTCTTTGCTATGTACGCCTGTGACACCAACACTGGTGCCATATATATGTGTACAACATCATCATCAATACTGATCACAATTTCTGCTTTCTTCGTAATCATTTTCAATATTGCCATAATCAAACCCGTCAACGTTCTTTGCCGACATCGTCTTTGTCATAATAACTAGCGTGATGATGGTGACGTCCGTCATTGTCGTCATCTTCCTTATCGTGTTCATCATCCTCCTCCTCCTCATCATCATCGTCATCGTCATAGTCGTCGTCGTCGTCTTCCTCGTCGTCGTCGTCGTCATCGTCATTGCCATCGTAATCGTAATCGCCATCGTCATCGTCATCGTCATCGTCATCGTCATCGTCATCGTCATCGTAATCGTAATCGTCATCGTCATCGCCATCGCCATCGTCATCATCATCATCATCATCGTCATCGTCATCGTCATCGTCATCATCATCATCGTCATCGTCATCGTCATCGTCATCGTCGTCGTCGTCGTCGTCGTTATCATCATTGTCGTTGTGGCATTCTTCAATATTAGGGTTTCAAGAAGGTCTTGGCAACAATCGTTATAATTTGCATATGAAAATCCTGCACATAAAACGTCTTTTTTCAGACCACGGCTGGGAAGTTGCGTGCACAGAGATGAGACAAAAAAGAAGAGGAAGAGAGAGAAAGAAAGAAAAAAGAGAGAGAGAGAGAGAGAGAGAGAGCGAGGAAAAGAGAGGGAGAGAGAGAGAGGAAAAGAGAGGGAGAGAGAAAAAGAGAGAGAATAGCAGAATTGAGTGTCGACCGATCACAGATGAAAAGAATAGGAATCAGCAAAACCAATAAAGGAAACTCATAAAAGAGCACAAATAAGTTATTAAAAATTTTTAAATGAAAATGGAAAACCTTAAGAAATCCATAAAGAAGGACGGTGAACCAATTGCTTAGCAACTTATCGAAGACTTTTTCCGTTCTTTTCAGATGGAGTTTCGAAATCTTCGGGGTTATCGCGTCGTTTATTGATTGGGAAAGAAGTGTTTTCAAAACGCTGTCAATTTTTTTTTATATTCAATTTTCATTATCTTCTATGTAAATAAATCAAATAATTCTAATCGAAAACAACTATTCAAAATGAAAGATTAAATTGAAATGGAAATCATTCAAAAACATGGAAAAAATAATTTCGCCTGGAAGCTATACGTACTCCGTCTGGAAAACCATGTTGTCGTAAAGTACAACCGAGATGAGGGCACCTATGTTCAATTTGTCTTTCGATGAAAAACTCTCGAATGAATCGCAAGTTTGTATGAAAATGAGCAAGAATATCTTGTTGCACATCAACTGGTAGAAGAGTTTCAAGCCGTATTTACATTCGTCGGAGATGTGCTTGCTGTGAACAGGCGATCCCTGGTGGTGATAAATCGTTATTTTATGAAGTCGAGTATAATCGAGATGACGTTAAACTGTCCTACTTAGTTTAAATTAAAATCGGTTTTTACACACTTTTACTTAACTTGATTTCTCTGTCTGTCTGTCTGTCTGTCTGTCGTCAAATTTTGCAATCGATTTTAAACTAACTTCCCGATGAGCTAGAGACTTAAAAATTTAAACATACCTCCGAACTGATTAACAATGCATTCTATCAAATTTTCGGATCGATTGGACAAAA
Source organism: Erpobdella octoculata (assembly GCA_963978895.1). Classification (NCBI taxonomy): domain Eukaryota; kingdom Metazoa; phylum Annelida; class Clitellata; order Hirudinida; family Erpobdellidae; genus Erpobdella; species Erpobdella octoculata. The sequence continues at coordinate 20,075,658 of OZ022246.1, forward strand.
TTTAATAAAATGATTATTTGTGATATTATCGTTCAACTATTTATTGTCTATGCTAATATGCTCGTTGTTTATGTAACAGAATGTGGCCTACACAATCGATTATAAAAAAGTGTGTTTTTAAAAAACTTTGTTTTTTATTCATTTGTTATGTGAATACATCTAGGAATTATTAACAAATACAAACATAAATATATCTGATAATAAAGAAATATATATATATATATATATATATATATATATATATATATATATATATATATATAATCATATTACAGGTGAAGAGCTTGCAAGAGAGAAATATTCAACGTCAGGAAGACCGAGAAAGAAAGATTTCAGGCAGAATTCCGTATGATGTCTCAGTGGAATCCACATTGTACTTGTCATGTTACTTGAAAGAGCTGTTACGTCTGTTTGTAATTCTGCGAAGGCTTGAAGGAGGAAAAAATTTATTATGCTCAAATCTTGTTTGAGAATATAAAATTAAATGAGAAAATATAAATAGATAAAAAATAAAAATTCTAAATAACCTTCTTTGCATTCTCTGGCGACTCGTGTTTCAAGAAACTCCATTTGGTTTTGCATGCATTTGACGGCCTTTTTACTTTGGAACGATTTTTTTCTGTAGATAAAAGAAAGAATGAAAATGAGGATGATGAAGAAGAGACTGCCCAGACTGATACCAAAAACCAGGGCAAATTTAACGAGGATGCTCGGTTGGTTGTTGTAGTGGTACATCGGGATTGCCTTGTAAGTGAAATTCTGTATTAGGACCTGTTGACAGTTCAAATAAAAATACAAAACAAAAATTATATTACTTTCTTACAAAATTATATATTCAAGAAGAAAAAAAATTTATTAAAAAATTTAAATTCCTGCCTAATGAAACGCAAAAGTGTTTTACATAATAAAAATTAAATCTTGCCAGTGCCAGAATGAAAAAAAAAACTTAGAGCTGACTAACCATTATCTGAGAAAAGCCTTTCTGAGGCGATTTGACGAAGGAATTGATCAGCTTGCAGGTCAGTCTTTCAGAATTGAGAAAAGTCAGTGAGCAGCTGAGATCATCCACTTGCACTTGATAGTCTTTCATAGAAAGTACTGAGTTCAAGTGTCGTCCCTGTACAAGCGGTTACAAAAATTTTGACAGTTTCATTGGCGATTGAATTGCAAGACTTGCAAAATTTTGATTCAAGTGCGTCTCTTATTAATGTTTTGTTTGATGTTGTTGTTGTCGTAAGTGTAAAACAATTTTTTTAATTTGAAAGATGAAATGTATTTTTTTCTAATAAATGAATGTTTTGTCGTTTAAACAGAAAGTAGTATGAACCTCACAGTTAAAGTCAAAGATTCCTGATCTACACCGAAGTTTTCCTCGAGTACTCCATCAAATGCCGGATAAGGAAAGATGGTGAATGAGAGATTTGTGGCAAGAGACGGAGGTATGAGAGTGTCGCTTGTTATAAACAAATCAACTGTTACATGGCTGGACAGTTTCGCTAGGTACTCTGTGAGGTTGTGCGGTGTTGCTGATGAGGACGACGATGATGATGATGACTGTTGTGAAAACAACGACGATGATGATAGTGATGATGAAGAAAAAGATGAAAAAGATGATGACGACGACGATGATGATGATGATGCAGGTGAGTCAGTTGAAAGAAGAAATTGGCGCGAAGAGGAGAGGAGTGACTGAAGAACTGGTGGATGAAATTGAACGAAATCTGTGTCACGGAAGGAGCAGGTCATGGCATTGAAACTGACTTCCGAACAAATCTGCAACAAGAATTGTTAAAAGGGTCTTTAAATATAAATTGTTCCCTCAATTAGCTATAGTTTTTTTTTCTGTTCAAATTCGAAACATGTGTTTCAGTTTACATATTGATTTAATTTTCTGTTGAAATAAAAACTATTTTTCCTTTGATTCAAGCAATTTTACAAAAAAGAAACATCAGCAAAATAATGATAATAGTAATAATTTCCATAATTTTAAATAATAAATTGTTTAATTATTATTCTTATCAGTATAATACAAATTAATATTATATTTGTTATAATATTTGTGTATATTCTTATTGTTAACACAAACCTGACTAAAATCATTATAATTTAAAATAATTATTAACAATAAAAATATTGTAGAAATAATAACAGAGTCGCATAAAAATAAGAGCAGAAATACTAATTACTAAGTTGACGTTCGAGAAATGAAGATTTTTGTGAGCAAATGTCAGTTTGGGATTTCCAATGGAGCTCAGCCAACTTCCTCTTATTAAAACAACTTCTTTCCTTCTGCAAAGAAAAAAAAACTTTAAAAATTTTGACAATTTTGCTGTAAAAAAAAGTTTTTTTACAGAAATTAAATTAAAAAAAGTTTTATTGATTTGTATCGGAATAAATATTTAAAAAAATATTATTAATAAAATAAAAATAACTGACTAACCCAAATAATCCTTTTTCCGGATGGATGGACGAGAAAGTGGGTGTTGGTGTTCGAGAGAGAGTAATATTGTTGAGAGTGACAAGTGAAAGATCAATGGATAAGACAAGACAGGCGTACTTCCTAGTGACAGTCTGAATTTCCACGATGCAGTACAAACTGGAAAGATTTCTCGATACCACCGAGCATGGCAACTTGTTACTGGACGCTTGAGGTTGAGCTGAAAATTTAGAGATTCCACCCGATCTCGACGAGTCCGTGTAACTGGATTGCTTGGCGGTTTGACTTCTGCTTGGCTCATTACGGAGTCCTTGAAAGCAATGGTTAGTGTCGCTTGAGAATAGAACGTTGACATTTGTGCCGATATCCAGGTTTCTACCATATATGGTCATCAAGGTGGCACTCGTCACTGGACTACTCGTTGGAAAGATTCCAGATAAAATTGGGTTCTGAAAAGTCAATACATTCATATTTAAGTAAACACGCGAACAAAACAAATAATATTTTCAGTTCAAGAGAAGAAGATTGACAAAGTGGAATAGAAAAAAGAAGAAGAAAAAGCAGATGAGCGAATCCGGTGTCGTCAATAAACAAATAAACACACCGAGATGGAGAATACATCAGCTGACTCCACGATTAGGATTTTTCCAATTTTGATGACAACGGGACCGGCAGATGGCGCTTTGTTGTATGAACCAGTCGTGCAAATAATCCTGCATTAGCAAAAAAACATTGGAGACATTTTTATTAACCCGTTCGTTCGTTCGTTCGTACACCCAGTCGTTCGTTCATGTTCGTTCAGTGCCTGTTTGTTTGTTTGTTTATTTCTTTGTTTCAGGTAAAGCTTCAAATAACCTTATTTTTGTTACTTTATTATTTTTTTAGTAAAAATGTTTTCAGCGTAGACGTTTTAAAAATTTTAATGCGAGTTTCCTCTCATCCCTTCACATCTTCCGTCCCTGAAAAGCCTTCAATGTGGACGGCTTTTATTTATTTATTTTTCATTTACCTCATCGTCATCGGGCGTGATTCATGGACCCACCATTGATGCTTGCCATCATTCATTCATCCATTCATTCAATCACTCGTTCATTCGAGCGTGGAAATTCTTTTCACGGACGGAACACTGCAAGACACTGTCCGCGAGGGGGGGAGGAATAGTTCTTAAAAAGTCATAAATTTTCCAAAGTGCTATTCAAAGCAAACCCCGTCCCATGGAGCCATTAAAAGAAGAGAAAATAGCGACTCACTCCAGGCAATAATTTACCCCCCCCCGCCCCTGCACTCTCACCCTCGCGCTGTACCCCCCCCCCACCAGCAACTTCTCTAATTCTAGGAACTAGCAATCATGAAAAAAATTGATAACAGCTTGACAGAACGTCATGTGACATTAATAGAATAGAATTGGCAATAAGTCAAAATACTTTCGGAGTGTAAGCACGTGAGGGATACGTGGAAGTATATTTGACATGCATGCAAGTATGCGAATTTGTGCTTGACTAAACGGGGGAGGTGCATCCGACGTGTGGGACGGTGTAGCCGTCTGTGGTACTGACTGACGAGTTGAAGGGTGCCGCCGGATATGCCATGAAACAGAGGCGACTGATATAACTACCTCCATAATTCCAATAATAAGCCCTGCTCTGCAATGATTATGTTCTTTATAGTTCATACTTTATCTCGAGCGTTATTATCAAATGCACTCCATCGTCAAAGGGTTGTGCGCTTTCCCTGGTCAACCTCCATTAATCAAACCGGCGTCCATCGCACCCCCTACCCATCCGTCGTCAACCAACCTCACGCACAGCCCTATTCAACAGCGCACAGCTCTAACCATCCACCGACAACCACCCTTAATATAATCCAGCAGTTGTTTTTATTTTTTATTTTTTAGTCAAACAAAATGGTTTCTGTCCACCCTGACAAGGCTCGCTATAACAAAAAATATATTCGATATGAACAAGGCCGGCTATGATAAAGGCCCGCTATCAAAAAAATCAACGATAAGAAGCTCTTAATGTTCTAAAACATTTATAATAATTTTTACTAAATTTCCATATTTTTTTCTAAAATCGTCGCTGTTCCAAGCTGAGGTCAGACGTCTTCTCAATATCAAATATAAATTTCTCCATAGTCAAACAGACTGATTGCTTCAGCTAAGCAATTCCATTAATTTCCAGCTTTACACATTCTCACAAGGTTTTCTGCTCCCTGCTACTGTGAGTGGCCTAGGGAGAGGTTGTTATGGTGGACAACCATGTATTAAGCCAGAATTTGGAACCAAAATGGTTATTAACTAACTTTACTTTATTGTTAGGGATTATTAGTTTCATTTAAAATATATAAATAAGCATTTTGATTTTGTTAGCTGGCACCATAACTTTGTAGTTTTAACTATTTGCACTTTTTTCGCTCACTATTTTCTGTTTCGATACTAAGAGTTTAGAATAATATATCGACACGACATAAAAACACTATTAATACAGTTTAACTTCAGCAATATGATCAATTTCGTTTACTAAAGAAATCTATGTTCTAATGTGTATTTCACATTAGTTTTTCCTGTTGTAAGCATTTTATTTCAGTAAAAATTATTTAGTAAAACACTATAATAGACATCGAAAGATTTTCCAACTGGAACAATTTATAATTCAGCTTCTTATAAACGTTTCAGACTATGATGTATAATATTTATTAAGAGGTTTAAGACTCTAAAAAGAAGCAGCACTGAAGTAACTTTTATTAACCACAAAAATGAATGCAAACATAACTTGACTCTCTGGTTAAAGAATTTATTTCGGAAACAATTTTTTTCCAGAAGATAATCACATTTGAATTTTGTATCACCCTTTTATGACTGTCAGCTGAAATACTTATAAAATTTCTGTCACAAAATATAGTAATGCAATGCAAAAACATGGGTAAATATACTAATGTGACTATATTAGGTAATGTAATTACAACACGTATTTTACTCCTAGCAAGTGATTTTTTGGCATATTTTCAAACTTTGATGGATATTGGGAGGTAGCGGAGAGTTTGCGTGAGTACATAATAACTATCTTTGCCAAGTAGGTTGTTCCCGTTTGATATTTGGACAGTGTGTCCTTGTCAACTTCGTGTCAACATGCTCTCATTTCATCACGTCATCACGTCATCGTGTTCTTTTGTCGCATTTTTGCCAAAAAAAAAACAAAATTATGGCAGAAAGAAAAATAAATTAACCTTAGAGTTTAAATCAGCGTTGTGAAATGGAATAAGAAATACTGTTGTTTTCAATAAAATTATAAATAATTTAACCAGGCTGCTTCATCGCGGATTAAAAATGAAAGTTACATTTTGACAAATTTAATTAGAAAAAAGATATAAAATTTGGTGGACTCACTTCACAGAAGGATCGTAATGAGTGAGATTGCACTTAACATCTCCAATAAATACATCAAGCGTCCCCGTAGAACTGGGTCCAATATTGTTCACTTCAGTTCCTCCTTCTGGTGGGCCAGATCTCGGCTCAAACTGAAATTTTTTATAAACTGATCTGTTTATGGACAAATCTTTTTTTGTTGAATTTTTTAATCCAAAAACTAATTATTTTTTGCTTCTAGCGTATTAAAAAGTATTTATATAATTTCTATAGTGCATTGAAATTATTATTCATACAAAAGGTACTGCAATAAAATAAAGTTATTTATGTAATTTAAAAAAATTATACCCAATTACGTCTTGTTGAATATTTTTAATTTACTAACATTGTGTGAAAGTTAACTATTGCGTTAATTTTAAAAAAATCACATTTTGATATGTTTTTGTTTAACATTAATGCTTTAATAAATTAAATAACGCCAGTTAATGGAAGAACTTATTATTAATTAAAAATACTGAACATGTGACGTAATAAACGAAGAAAGAGTGAACAATACAATGCATTTCTTAAAAATATTTATTACAATTTGGCCGACTTAATAAATTAGAGTTCTTCTCAATTAGCACTCTCATACAAAATTGGAAGTTTCATTCTGACTCCTGCCTCATAACCAAGATGAGGACTTTGTGTTAATAAATAATTGATGGATGTTGTGCCAGGAAGTTTCTGCAAGAAGATGGAGGACCTTCCATGTGGTAGATTTATGTGTAAATGTGTGCGTGTGTTTGTAAAGATATGTGTTTGAGTGAGTGTGTTCATAAATATGTGTGTGTGTGTTTGCAAAGATATGTGAGCTGAGACATGTGTGTATGTGTGTGTGTGTTTGCAAAGACACGTGTATGCGTGAGGGTATTCATAAACATGTGTCTGTGTGAATGTGTGCAAAGAAACAGAGAAATGTGTGTATGTGTAGTGTGTATGTGTGGTTTCTATTAAATATATATTTATTTGCTTATGGATTTGAACTTATACATTATGTATATTCATATGCATTATGTTTATTTATGTCTATATGAATCAACTCATGGGATGCATGGAAGCGTGTAGACTAAAATTCGTCAAAATAAGTATGAATATATGAATTCCGAAATTAATGTATAAGAGGCTTACACTTACACGTATACATTGGCACCTACAGACAGGGAGACAGTTGCTCCACCCACCAGCAAAAAGAAATTTAAAAAACTGGATGATTATAATTATTCTGAATCTAAAGTTACAAAAAAGTCTTAAACAGTGGCACACTCAAGATTTTGTCCTGGGCAGGAGGATTAGGACTTATAAAAAGGCTAATTAACAAAGACGTGTTTCCACCATTCTTTCGGTGTTTTTATCATCAGTAAAACCAGCTTGTTAATATAATTTCATGTGTTTACAAAGTTGTTATATATATACTCTGATGTATGCACAGTAACGTGTCAATGCACAAAGTGTAGGTGTGACATGAATTAATGCAGGAAATATACATAAGAGTTTTGCAGTGAAGGAAAAGATTCGTGAATTATGACTGCCAGGACTGTGTACACCACAATCTAATAAGTAAATGGCTCGCGACAAGAAGGTGCTTGTTTTCTGAGGTTGTGTTCTTCTGACAATAATAAAAAATCAACTATGTTATGAAAAATAATTTCTATTAATATTATTAAAAATATTTATAAATTTATAATATATATATATATATATATAATATATATATATATATATATATATATATATATATATATATATATATATATATATATATATATATATATATATATATATAGTATATATATTGATAAACAACAGCAATATAAAATAAATAATAAGTTATCATAAAGTCAACTGGTTCAAACATGAGCCATTAAACCTCTATGGAGTTGGAAAAAACAATTAAATTTAGTACATTTTTTCATTTTTATGCAAATTAAATAATTTATTATTATTGTAGTGGTTGTTATAACAATTAAAAAACTACATATTGATTTAACAAAATAGTTAACTTTTTATTTAGTTTTGTTTAAAATGAAGCTACAAAGCCTGCTTAAGTATGTAATCATAAAAGTATCAATATTTCATACTTAAATATTCATTAAGAACTGAATATTCATACGTGTGATATTGAAGGATCTGGACAGAATTGATATCTTGTTATCCAGTTGTTCGGATCGCACGACTTCTGAGGGGTGCATGATTTCTTTTCAGCACACCAACCACATGAATATTCATCGGCAAGTGACTGGCAGTGACCACAGGTTTGTGCCAAGATGGAGCATTTGAAAACTTTTACTGATAAACAAAATGAAATTTATTTATTTTTATCAACAAATTCTAACATGATGACAAAACTATTTTGAAATTAAATCCACATTTCTTCACAACAAAAATACAGTATTGTAGATTTATATTTTAAAATAAGAGAATTTTAATAAATCGATTTAAACTCACTGCTGATATTGAATGGATTGTCAATCTGACGTCTCACCATGTTTCCCCACGTCAATCCTACTTCTATCAATCCAAATTTCTCTCCACCGAAATGAGAAAACTGATATAAAGTTTGAAGAAAAAACAGACTATTTCATGAAATAAATAAACACAAGAACAACACAAAAACAGCAACAACAACAACAACAACAACACTAGAACAGCCAAACATCAGCAGGATGATGAAATAAAAACAAGCAATTGTGTAGAAATGAAAACCAGACAAGTCACCAAATCGCATATCTTCGTTGTTGTAGTTGTTGTAGCTGTGAAAACGTTGCAGAATGAAAAAGAAACTTTGGAATGTATTTTACTTTTACACAACATTCAAATCCACGTAATAACGACCACGAAGGTCAATAGTTGAAACAAAAACTCAGGAAATGCAAGACAAAAGAGAAGGAATGAAAAAAAGAGTGAGGCAAAGAAAGAAAAAAAGAATAATTCTGAGTGAGGTGTAATTGAAGCTGTTGTGAGATACGCGTCGAAGTATCTCTTTCGCTTCAACACACATGATGTAATGCCGTGTTTAACAGCTCGTCAGACTCTATTAGCTTCGCAAGTCTCGGAGAGTTGTGTTTATATTTTTAATGAAAACCATTTAATAATAATAATAATAATAATAATAATAATAATAATAATAATAATAATAATAATAATAATAATAATAATAATAATAATAATAATAATAATAATAATAATAATAATAATAATAATAATAATAATAATAATAATAATAATAATAATAATAATAATAATAATAATAATAATAATAATAATAATAATAATAATAATAATAATAATAATAATAATAATAATAATAATAATAATAACAACAACAACAACAACAACAACAACAACAACAACAACAACAACAACAACAACAACAACAACAACAACAACAACAACAACAACAACAACAACAATAATAATAATAATAATAATAATAATAATAATAATAATAATAATAATAATAATAATAATAATAATAATAATAATAATAATAATAATAATAATAATAATAATAATAATAATAATAATAATAATAATAATAATAATAATAATAATAATAATAATAATAATAATAATCATAATAATAATAATCATAATAATCATAATAATAATAATAATAATCATAATAATCATAATGTGAAACATTCTATTGGTCACGATCATTCCAGCGGTCATTAGAACCGACATTAGAGTGACATTAAGAAATTCATAGAATGAGAAATGAAAAATAAAACGCCCCGTAACTGGGAATGTTTTATAATTATAATAATAATAACAATAATAATAACATCAATGATCTGGTACAACAGAGTGTCTGCATCAAGTAATTAATGGCCGGATCGGTCGGAATAGAGCGAGTAAAAAAGGAGAAAGATGTAATAAATTATGTCGTGTTGGGACGGAGTGTAATTTCTATGCCAAAAAAGCTAATCATTTGATAGAGATGTATTCTTCGTGGTCATGCATTCGTAGCATCACGTTCGTCTCCGCTCTGAACGCACGGACGTTTTCAGACACACTCGCGCACATATAAACACGAACTTACGTAAACACATATAGAGACACAGATTGCACGGACACATACATACACAAACAAACAAACAAACATCGACAAACAAACATGAACATTCACAGGCACAACCACATGTTCCCACAGAGACATAAAGAAAACGAGTTAATTTCAGCGGCCGAGTTGATTTATATGAACATGAGAGATAATCGCTCTCGGTGAATGGTTGAAAAGATAAGTTACGAGCGAGCGAGCGCAGCGACGATCCGCTTGGCTCATGAAATCCTCAAATTGGTCACACGAGTTTGTCCTTCACTGTGTTTTCATCCTGATTGAGTCCCTGGCTGCTGACTTGCGGGGCATAAATTTACGTCGTGGGAAAACTGTGATGAGTTAGTTGAGAGAGAAAGATGGAGTGTAGGTGGGAGAGAGAAAGTGAAAGAGGAGAAAGAGAAGAGAGAGGGAGAGATTGAAATAGAAAGAAAGAAAAAGAGAAAAAAAAGTATTTAATAAAACTGAAAAATAATCAAAATATTGACATGATTCACCTGCACTGCATCACAATGAATTTCTAAACTGGAAAAATTGCTTGATATTGAGGAGGACTTGGCCAGAAAGGTTTTCCTTTCAATTTGTGTTTCGTTGTAGTTGAAGATGCACTTGAAAGTCGTTTGAAAGCTCTGCAGATGAATAAACTTATGAATATCAATGCGATTTTAGGTTTTTTCCTACTCAAGTGACGGATGGTGCTTTTTTAAGGACATCCGGTTTTTACTAAACAAAATGGCGGGTAGAATTTTTCCTAAAAACACTTTGTTGTATTATATTAATTTTTTTATTGTAAAAAAACAATTGGATTGTTCCTCCACTAAATAAATTCCACTTTTCCACGAAAAACATTTCCAAAAATATATTTTCAAAGAAAAAAGAAACTAGACCTCTCCTTCTTAACCTGACACAAGTCTTGGGACAATTCAAACCCGCTTTAACAAACAATTCATTGGAAAATTCAAGCTTTTGCCGGGGACGACTTTTCCTCTGACACGCACAAATTTGCTTGCTAACATGATGGACAGCAAAGTTTTTTTTCTTGTCAGACTTTTACTTTCTTGGCTTATCTTTCTCTCCCCTCTCCTTTTCTTCCTCTTTTTCTTTCTTTTTCTTTTTTTCTTTAATTTTTTTAATATGAATTAATTCACATAGTTTAGGTGGAGGTCACTGAACTATTAAAATTTTTGCGTAAAAATTCCTGAGAACGTTTTTTAAAGGCGTCAGTTGCGTTAAAAATTGCAAATGCATGAAATTAAACTACAGCAATAACATAGTCTGAGTTTCAGTGGCATTTTATTTTGCAAATTAAATTACATTTAACAAAAAATACAACGTTAGCGATTTACAGAAAATTTAAAATTATGAAATAAAATAATTTTTCTTCGTCAAAACAATTAAATTTTAAATTAAAAAAAAAAAGAAAGAAATTTATGTTCAAAATGAACACGGTTGGAGCATGTTAAATGCTGGCTTGCGCAGATATGCACCAGGACAGAGGCAGAACATTTAATCAAGATGCAAATTCGTGTTCTGATAAAAATCTCCTCTCTTAGCTTCCATACTGTAGCGGTCAGCCAGGAGAAAAAGTAAAAAAAAATTATTTTGCTATCACGATGTTACGTGAAGATCACATGATCATATCGCGATGTTACGCGACGACCACGTGATCATATGGCCACATGATCATATAGCGATGTTACATAACGCTTATACGATCACATGATCATATCGAAATGCAACGTGATGATCACATGATCGCATCGCGATGTTATGCGGTGATTACATTAGCTTAATTCAGGTGATGGAGTACAAATAGAGTTTGAATGTTTATTTTACCTCTTTCATTCCTCTCTCTTTTTTTGTAACTTTTCCTTTCTCTCCTTTCCTTGTCCTCTCCTCTCCTCTCCTCTCCTCTCCTCTCCTCTCCTCTCCTCTCCTCTCCTCTCCTCTCCTCTCCTCTCCTCTCCTCTCCTCTCCTCTCCTCTCCTCTCCTCTCCTCTCCTCTCCTCTCCTCTCCTCTCCTCTCCTCTCCTCTCCTCTCCTCTCCTCTCCTCTCCTCTCCTCTCCTCTCCTCTCCTCTCCTCTCCTCTCCTCTCCTCTCCTCTCCTCTCCTCTCCTCTCCTCTCCTCTCCTCTCCTCTCCTCTCCTCTCCTCTCCTCTCCTCTCCTCTCCTCTCCTCTCCTCTCCTCTCCTCTCCTCTCCTCTCCTCTCCTCTCCTCTCCTCTCCTCTCCTCTCCTCTCCTCTCCTCTCCTCTCCTCTCCTCTCCTCTCCTCTCCTCTCCTCTCCTCTCCTCTCCTCTCCTCTCCTCTCCTCTCCTCTCCTCTCCTCTCCTCTCCTCTCCTCTCCTCTCCTCTCCTCTCCTCTCCTCTCCTCTCCTCTCCTCTCCTCTCCTCTCCTCTCCTCTCCTCTCCTCTCCTCTCCTCTCCTCTCCTCTCCTCTCCTCTCCTCTCCTCTCCTCTCCTCTCCTCTCCTCTCTTCTCCTCTCCTCTCCTCTCCTCTCCTCTCTTCTGTTTTTCCTGTTTCTCTCCTCTTCTCTCTCAATGATCCAGACAGTCAATCCAGAAACTGCCTCAAATATCGACGTTTCTAATTTGGCATCTTCAAAAGTGTTGTTTTATTGCGCACTTGCACTCCCACTCGGTTATACAGCCAGCCATCCAACGCCCACTCAGCACTCGTTAATGGCGATTTTTTGACCAAGTCTGGAATTGTCATTTTCAGGAAAGAAAAATAAAAAAAATTCAAAGAAATAAATAAAATAAAACAAAATGAGAAAATTTTCAGTTGACGATGGAAGTGCAGACTCTTAATCCGTTTTATGACAAGAATTTTCCCCCACGCGTGCCTCGGTTTGCAGGGTACGATGATGCCACGTAGTTGTTTGCTGTTTTCCAAGAGCATGGTTATATAAGTCCTTACCATTTCCCATAGTAGATATTTTGGATGGTTATTGTTTCCCATAGAAGGTATTGTGGGAGGTTATCGTTTCCCATGGTAGACGTTATGGGCTGTTATCGCTTCATGGTAGCTGACTTGAGTGGTTATTGTTTCGAACGGTAAATGATATGGGTGGTTATCGTTTCTAAATGTAGCTCACGTGCATAGTTCATAAATGATAAACTACTTTTTTATCTGCCTAATTTTAACTGACTTTTTGTAATTTATTGACAGTCCTTCATGAACTGAGTAAAACAATTCCAACTAAATGATTAAAAAGAGTTCTTTTGTCGTTAAGTCATGCTTGCTATATTTGCTTGTTTGTACGTCAATCTGTGAACTGTTGTGCATGGAATATCGTCATCAGGACTGTTTCTGGTCATAAAACTCACACGACTTCTGCGATGACATTCAAATCGTGTTAATACCGTGTTACGTCTTCTGTACAAATGTCTTTGACCTTGACACTTGGCTTGCAGTGGCATTTCTTTTTATGGCCATCATGTGATAAACGCGCAGCTAGTCGTGGTAATGATGAAGTTAACGTCGATGACAATACCGTGTTGTTGTTATAGATGAGGATGATGATGATGAAGAGGAGGAGGATGACGATGAGGATGATGAGGATGATGATGATGATGATGATGATGATGATGATGATGATGATGATGATGATGATGATGATGATGATGATGATGATGATGATGATGATGATGATGATGATGATGATGATGATGATGATGATGATGATGATGATGATGATGATGATGATGATGATGATGATGATGATGATGATGATGATGATGATGATGATGGTGATGGTGATGATGATGATGATGATGATGATGATGATGATGATGATGACGATGACGATGACGATGACGATGACGATGACGACGGCGATGACGATGACGATGACGACGGCGATGACGATGACGACGATGATGATGATTATAACGACGTATTGATGATGATAGTGATAATGAAGACAGCAATAATGACAAACTTCAAATACCAGTTTATGAAGGACGTAAAACAAGGCGCAGCTGAGAAGTAAATTTACATTCAGAAGTTATATTGCAGATAGTGTCCCGAGGTTATGTGTGCCATTGTGTGTGTGTATGGCAGTCCACATCTTTACGCCGCATGTGTGCGGTCTCCTAATGTTTATGCCGTGTGTGGCAGCAGAAACCCCAATAAACAGGGGGTTGACACCCACCCATGCGAAAAACAAATAAGCAGATTGTCCACAGAGAGCAACTTCTGTGATAAAATACAAGATTAACTCTCGCTTCGCACCACCGGTCTTGATTCTCACCAGCATGACGGCCTAGGCGTAATTGCAAAGGGGAGAGATTAGAGAAATATTCTTTTTTTTAAATAAATAACCACACTTTTATTACCGATAATCAAATAACTAATTTATTGCTGACGCTCTCTATAAAAATACTATTAATTAAAAAACGCTCTCTATAAAAATACTATTAATTAAAAAAAGCTATCTGTTTGCTCACATTTAATAATTAATAGAACTATCAGCGTAATTTTCTGTACGAAGGTACAGCCAATAAAATCTTTACAAAGTCGTTTATCAGCTCTTTGGTCACTTCAAGAATATCAATAGATCCATGAGACAGATATTAATTATACATTGGCTCTAATCATCACATTCAGACGGCTCATTCGATGCTTGTTATTAGCCGATGGCAGCCAGTATTTCGTTACATCCCTTGGACATCTTGGTCCCTCCATTGTGGTTGTTTCAATTAAATTTTTAATATGCTCATCAATCATTTCAACAGACTTGAATTGTTAAGAAAAATTATTATCCAATTTATCGTAATTATACTTAAAAGATTTAAACGATACAGAATTAATGCTGCTTAAAAGTGAATTGAAGAAAGAGTTAAAGATATAACATAATTATAATAATAATTATACTAAAAACATAACTTATAATTTTAAATAATAAAAATAATAGTAATAATAATAATAATAATAATAATAATAATAATAATAATAATAATAATAATAATAATAATAATAATAATAATAATAATAATAATAATAATAATAATAATAATAATAATAATGGTGATGGTAATAATTATAGTAATAATAACAATTACAATAATAATAATAATAATAATTATAGTTATGATAATAGGAATACTAATGGTAATAATTCATCGATATTGATGAATAATGATTATTATAACAATAAAAAATAATAAAAATAAAATATTATCAACGTTTTCAACCCACCCAGATGTTGAGTAATTTTATTTTCAAATTTATCTCCACATCGGACATGACTAGGACGTGATTGGTTGAATTTTCAATTGAATCTATCCTCGGACAGAACTGTGGACCACGGATGAGGGATGCTTCCTGCTGGGACCAATCGTAGGTCATAAATTATTTCTCAATTACTTTCCATACATAATTTTACTTATAATTTTATAAATAATTTGAAAAATACTACATTGAAAAAGGTTGAAGTTAATATCAAAATTGTTCTTGTTTACAATGATAATATTATAATATTTTATTGATTTATATGTTTATAAAAATGTTTATAAATATCCGCTAACTAAGTTATATATTTTTGAATTAATCAATCGTAAATTGTTGATAGAAACAAGGAGAACAAGATAAAACTCCTTCAAGCTAGTTGTTCTACAGACACACAAAGATATTAACTTCCATTGAGAGTGACCGGTTTAAGAAAAGTCTGTCGGATGATGTGATATGTTCAGAAGCGGTATCCAGACGATCGCACTTAGGACTTTCACTCATAGGATATATAAATTTTCGCTCATAGGTCTGTTGCTCGTAGGGTTAGGGTTAGGGTTAGGTTAGGGTTAGGGTTAAGACTAGGCAAGGGCGGCCATCCCTCCTTGGATGCTGCTTAAGCTTCCATACTTAGTGGCGCAACCAGCAGAAAATGCTGGGGGGCTCAAGTGTGAAAAAGTGGGAAAGAGCCCGTCTGCAGTTTTTTCTGGTATCTTTAATAATTTAATAATGAAAGAAAAGTAAGACTCAGTCTCAAACCAGTTAAAGCAATTGTAAAAAATAAATAAATTTGTGAATAAACCCCTTATATTTGAAAAAATTGCAGGGCCTTCCGATTAAGCCTGGGGGCTTGCTAAAATTTAAAAAAAAGCAAAAAAGCCTGTCTGCAGTCTTTTTTTGGTATCTTTAATAATTTATTAATAATAGAAAATGAAGACTGCAAACTGAAGATAGTCAAACTCAGTCTCAAACCAGTTAAAGCAACTGTAAAAAAAATAAGTTTATGAATAAATGTAGCACCCCCCACCCTCTCCCCCCAAAAAAACTCATCGAAACTTAAAAAAATTGCAGGACCCTCTGATTTGGCCACTGCCCCCTAGTTGCGCTCCTGTGCATACGTCTAAAAATTACCTGCAAATTGGCAATATGTCCACATCCAAATAGCAGAAAAATTATAAGCTTTTTCAATATATATTTAAAAAATTACATCACTATGAATAAAATTAGGCATTTCGGGACTAGCACAAGCAACTCGAGAAATAATGTCATCATTTGTTAACTGTACAAGCAAGTCATTTTCTGATGATATTATTATGAAGGCTGACAAATAATCATCTGAAATTGATGATCGAAGTTTACTTAAAGCCTTTTCAGCTGAGACATTGGAAACTTCAAGACAAGCAAAGATGCTATACAGACTGTACAAATTTGAAAAGCCAGATATTTCAGAAAGCAATTGCAATAGTTTCATTAATGCATATCGTAGCCACTGCCGTTCGTCGTTCAGCTTTGCATCATTTTCTGTCATGATCACATCCTTGTTGCCAATGTCAGACTTAACATCAGCATCTTCAATGTGGTCTTCTTCATTATTAGATTGCCCTTAATCATCGCAACCTTTTTGTACGAGATCATCAGTATTAGTAGTAATGCTATTTTGATACAGAAGACAGAACGTTGTTTTGAAGCCTGACAGTTCAGCTGCGACTGCATTGGCATCAACTCCATAGAGTTGGCAAATCATTTCAATGTCAGTGTTTATAGATTTATCACTAAAGAGAGTCTGAGGTTTGAACAACGGCAATTGCTGCATAAATGTAAGGTTCTGTTGCTTAAATCTGCTATACATCTGAAACTTTTTTAACCGTAAAACTAAAGCTCAGGGGGGAATTCCCCCCTAGCTTTGCGAAGAAGCATTTGCTTCTTAACCTCCCTCCTCTGGTCGCCCCTGGGGCTAGGGTTAGGGTTATCCAATGAGTCCCAGTCCTTTGCGCGATCGTCCTATGAGTCACAGACCTATGTTCGGAAAGCCTATGTGCTACAGTCCTAGAACCTTTAGAAACAATGGCCGAATTTAGAAAAGGAGGCGTGGTTGATGAAAAGATTTGATTGGTGAAATTGCGCGGTTGTTTAAAGTTGAGAGGAAGAAGGCAAAGTGCCTTTGGAGAACAAGATGAAGTAAGTGGAATTTAATGCTTTCAAACCAATCTTAGTCATAACAGAAACCAATGCAATACAAATGAATCTTTTAGACAAAAACCAAAAAATTGAGTGGAACTCATATTTTGCATATGAAGAAAATCATGTTTTTATAAATTAATTTGTTTGATTTATTAATTATTTATTTTATTTGAATTATTTTTAACAAGACAAAAAACCAAAACAAAATAAAATGATATAAATATTATAAAATATATAAATAAATATAGATAATTTAATTTTTTTCATACAATTTCTGTATTTCTATTTTTGTCGTGATTATTATTATTTTATAACATGCTTAGCATTATAACATCACACTGACCAAAGAAACTATTTTAAAGACTAAAAAAGAAGAAGAAAACGTTAGTGACGAACAAATTACTAAGTATTGCCAGTTTCTATGGCAACGTGGCCTTGGAAACACCTCACGTTGGAAACCTGCTCCACGCAAATCCTCACGGGGACCACCCGCGAAGATGTTATCATGAAAATATTTCATTCTCGAATCTTTTTCTAATTTGCTCGACAACGCAAGAACTTCCCTCAAATATTGTTTGGAGAGGATGAGTGGGACGATGATGATGCTGATGACGGCGGTGATGATAATGATGCGGATGAAGGCTATGATGATAATGATGATGATGATAATAATAATAATAATAATAATAATAATAATAATAATAATAATAATAATAATAATAATAATAATAATAATAATAATAATAATAATAATAATAATAATAATAATAATAATAATAATAATAATAATAATAATAATAATAATAATAATAA
>OZ022246.1:20098784-20101284 GCA_963978895.1 Erpobdella octoculata
AATATAATATGTAAATATTTTTCTTACAAATTATTCTCAACGGAGTGGACGGAATATTACACGGCGATGTTTGTTTCGGTGCTGCAAATACGAAAGTTTTCAAAAAATTCGTCAAAAAATCTTTTCTTTTTGGTTTTCTTGAGGTGACGTCAATGCTTGGTGGATGCTAATTATCCGAGATGTTTCACAAGTTTATATAAATATTTTTCTCATAATAAAAGATAAGAAAAAAAATTAATTAAAATTGTATTAAACTCTATGAAAGCTAAGTTCAGTTATCATTTCTTTGATAGAAAAACATTATGGATAATATTTATTATGGGAATTTTAAGAGGTGGTATCTAGAAAAACTTAAAACTAGTTTGCGCCTAAACCACTTGGTCAACAATGAACACAAAGCGGTTTAATTTTTTCAAAAGTTTCACACGACATAAAATAAAACTGATAAAAACGTATAAATGAAAAAAATAAAAATATTATAAATAAAAACTTGAAAGAAAGCCATAAAGCAAGGTCAGAGCGAAACGTACCGGGCACAACTTCAATTTTCCCCACCGCTGACTTGTGGCTTATTGGTCACGTGCCACTAACGTCACAGAGGAGGGAAGAGGATTGTAGAGGGGTTGGAGGGGGTGGGGTGGGGTGGGATGGAAAATGTTTTTAATCCCGGTGACCTTTCCGCCTGTGCTGGGATTGTCGTTTAGCCATGCGTGTCTAACATCATAACATTTGGCGCTTGGTTCCTTTTACGTCAACATCTCTCTCTTTTTCTTGTTCCCTCTTCTCTCTCTCATTATTTTTTCTCTCTTTCCCTTTCTCATTATTGTTTTTCTCTCTCTTTAGCAGTTTTTCTCTTTTTCTTTTCTCGTTCTCTTTTTGTTATTATTTTGTTATTATTTCAGTCTATTTTTTAGAAGCGCTGGACACTTTTATAAAAATTTCACAGTAATCTTCCATTTATGTAATTTCTCTCTCAAATAAAAAGTGAAAGCGAAAATTTCGATTATAAAATGGATAAAGTAGTTATTGCGTGGGGGTAGATGGCTTACTGATAAAAAAAAGAGGAGAACCATCCGTTTGAAGCAAAACAGCCCACTATTTTCCCCCTCCCTCCTCATCCCTCCCCCTCCTTTACACTGCAATGAAACCTTCGACGAGGCAAGAGATTGACGATCGAGTATTAAAACCGAGCGTTGTTTTAATGGAAAGCCGAAGATGCTTTGTCTTGATTTCTCCCGCGGGGAAATTGATTTACAGCCCTGACCCTCCCATCAGCCCATCGACGGTGTGATGCCCATGCACTGAAACAAATAATTTTTCCCATAAAAAGTAAAGTAACCAAAAAAATAAACCAGCCTTCTTTTACGACACCTTCCAACGCGGGTATAATATATCTGCAAAAAAGTACATTGACGACCAAATTTATTAAAAACTTTTTCTGTACTATAAAACGTTTAATATATATATATATATATATATATATATATATATATATATATATATATATATATATATATATATATATATATATATAATATTATATACTAGAGATTGCCCGTCGCACAATCTCGCACAGTTGTCTCCACACAAAAATAAGTGTTTCAGACATGACTAAAACACGTCTGCAGGGGTTGGCTAGAGGATGACAGTCAGACCTTAACAAAAATATTTACAGAAAAGCATCAAGACTTCTTCTATCATGTTTTTAATTTCTCTCAGATTTCCCTGTATGACCTATTGATCTTTATTTAGTACAACATGTTGCATTTATTCTACACGGTTACTAACCACATTATAAGTATCTGTACTTTATCATTTGTCCAGCTTATGTTGCAAATAAGATTTGTATTTCTGACTGTGTCAATTATGTAGAAACTTGATTGCATAATCTTCTGAACTCGTTCTTTCTAATCAGTTGAGTCTCCGAAATTTTTGCCGAAGAAAAAATGCATTTTCGTAAGGCTTTGATTGAGACCAAAAATTTAATATTTTTCTAATTGATTTCTCTGCATCTCCAGAAGCACCAAAAATCATTATATCATAGTTATATTATAATCATTAAAAAACATTACATGACTGTTTTGAAACTCCAATAAAAGGTTACCTCATGACAACAAAATTATAGTTTTCTTAAACATAATTACAGTTTTATTTATATACAATTATATCTAATTTCAGTGTTTTCATGTGCATAAATAAATCCAGACATGGGCGGAGAAACGGTTGCTTCCTTCAAGAGTTTTCCAGAAAAGTTTTTCAAAGAAATATCTACAAATAATTTTTGAATTTGTTTTGAAAAAAACCTACCAGTACTCTTCCAGCTGGTTATCAGCTGACAGCTAGTAAGAATTTAGCATTTTTGAAACATTTTACCCCAGCCCATTTTTTTTTGTTGAAATGACGCTCCTGAATCCTATGTGCCTTATATACATGGGATTTCGTGGAAAAATTAAGAGGACTCGTGGCTGCCATGCAAAATAAACCACCGAATTAATTTTAG
>OZ022246.1:20106284-20131284 GCA_963978895.1 Erpobdella octoculata
GTGGTGATTATGATGAGGAAGAGGATAACAATTATGATGATGATGATGATTGTCATGAAGGTGATTATGATGATGATGGTGATTATGGTAATGATGGTGACGATGACACTTTGGTTAGTGATGGGTATTCCATGGTATTCAGACTATAAACTTCAACTGATAAAAAAAAGTATTTTAGTTGTCGATTTTTTTACTGTGGCCAGCTACTGCACAAAAAGTTGATGTATGATCACCAAGATATGTATACAAACAATGTGTTGTCTTTTATTAAAAAACTGCTGCAGTATAATAAAAAATGTTGTAGTACATTACAAAAATTTTGCATTACATTACAAAAGTGTTGCATTACATTACAAAAACGTTGCAGTACGTTACAAAGGAGTTGCAGTACATTACAAAAGTGTTGCATTACATTACAAAGGTGTTGCAGTACATTACAAAGGTGTTGCAGTACTTTTATTAAGGAAGTGTTGTAGTGTTATAACAAATATATCTGTATGAAAATGGAACACTTCTTTGAAATGCAAACCCATACTCAGACCTTCAAGAACATCTTTCATTATAAAAAATCTTCATTTAAGATTTACAAACTTATTTATATTTTTGGTTAGCTGAATAAATTGTTAACATGCAGCAACATTCACGGAGCTTTGAATTTGTTCATCGGTTTACAAACAATTTCATATTCTCACCATGGACGTTCCCGCCTCTTGGACATGAACTTGTTTCGGTTCAAATTCGACCAGCTTCGGGCACTTGTCTTCGTGGAACGTGAACCAAAATTCGTCGTCGGATGAACGACATTCGTGTGCTGTCGTACAACTGAAAGATTGATTACTCTTTTGTTAGCACTCACATGTCACGGTACTGTTATTCTGTCACATAGCAATGTAAATAATATGTACATTGTTTTTGTAATGCTATTACAATGCATTGCAATAGCACCATGTAGCAATAAAATGTCCAATGTTTTTGTAATGTTATTAAAATGCATTGCAATTGCACCATTATAGTAATAAAATGTACAATGTTTTTGTAATGTTACTAATGTTATTACAATGCATTGCAATAGTGCCGTTGTAGTAAAATCGATGTTTAGTTTTGTTTTATTTTTAAAATAAAATATCATTACATCGCAGCACTGTCACAAGTTATATAGAATGATGTAAGGAAAATATATATACAAGTTTTAAAAGAAATAAATATAAATTAGGCCTTGCTAGCGTAATGAGGGGATCAAGTGCATCAATTTGTGCCAATCAAATCGCTATTTTTTATGTCACCTTTAATGGCGGGCGCTTAAAAAAAGTTTTATTAAGTAAAACTTTCTCTTCTTTTTTTTCTTCTCTTTTTTTCTCAGAATTTGAACTTCAGATTTAACTCCGGCACTTTCCGACTGAAGATCTTCAATTAATGAGATCAAACATCACCGACGAGGACGTCCAACCTCCCAATGGAATATCTCTTCTCATTTTCGACGGTCAGAGTTTACGAGATTTGAAATTGAAGAGGCGCCATTCATCTGTCATTCAATATATTATTTATTTATTTCCCCGTTCGTTCCATTCAACCATTCGTCCCTGGATCATTCATTTTCAGACCCATCAGTCTGTCGCCCGTCAGTCCGTCGCTACAATTTACATCTCCTCAATTAATCAATAATACATTAATCAATTATCTAATTTATCTTTTCAATCAGTCAATTATCTAATTCATCTCCTCAATCAGTCAATTATCTAATTCATCTCCTCAATCAGTCAATTATCTAATTAATCTCCTCAATTAGTCAATTATCTAATTCATCTCCTCGATCAGTCAATTAGCTAATTCATCTCTTCAATCAGTCAATTATCTAATTCATCTCTTCAATTAATCAATTTTCTAATTCATCTCTTCAATCAGTCAATTATCTAATTCATCTCTTCAATCAGTCAATTATCTAAATCAGTCAGTTGCGTAATTCATTTAAAAAAATTTTCTATACATATAAGCTTTTTTATTCACAACGGTACAGCAGGAGAAAACATTGTAAACGTGTTTGCCTTAATTGAATAAGTGTAATTATTAATTAATTGTATTAATCTCTTTGGTTTGTTAGCAAGCCATATATTGATTGAAGCTATAATTAGATTATCAACTGTGTATATTTCTCAAGAGAGGAATAATCAAAAAAGAACAGAAATAGATTATAGAGAAGAGAGAGGGGGAAGAAAAAAGAGAATAAAAAGAGAGAGAACAAGAAAGAGAGGGAATGAGAGAGAGAGAATGAGAGAGAGAATGAGGGAGAATGAGAGAGAATGAGAGAGAGAATGAGAGAGACAGTTTTTGAGTCATGATGACGTGACACGAAGAATGAAGGAAATGTACTTGGCAGTCTTACACAACGGATTTAATAACTCCAAATGTGCCAACTTGCCTAAGGGGAAACAACTTTTTTTGCGGTTTTACTGACAAAAACATTAATTTCTCGAAAATTTTTATATCACTTTCTATAAAAAAAAATAAAACTTAATCTTTAGTTTATTTTATTAATTTCACAGTTTTGTTTATTGTTATTGTTAATTAATAAATAATAATAGTTAATAAAATTGTAAATAATGATAATAATAGTTATCAAAATTTCTTTTGTTTTAAGCGATTAATAAATGATGATAAATAATAAATACATATTGGTTTAATTTTTTATTTTAAAACATATAAAACAGAAACACAATCAACAAATTGCAACTTGGAAATTACCTATTTATCTAATACCTGTCACGAAAAAAAATTAATAAATCATTTTAATAAAAAAAATTAATTTGATTAATAAATTTTTTATATTTATAATAGAGCTTACGTTTGGTCGTGGGGGCACCAGCCACAGAAAGGGTCACGTGCCCCTAGACATTCTGAGCAGTCCTTCTTCTCTTCACAACTTTCGACTCTGATTTTTTGCAGCTTGAAAAATAATTAATTAAAAAAATCTTTATTTAAAATATGAGTTTTTTTTTATAAATTATCTGCTGAGTAATCAAATAACTGAATTTTCTAAGGTATGTTAACACTCATATCAAACAAGGCCAGCATATAAAAACATGCATATAATATTACTTAATATTACAAATATACTTTATACGGGTTTTTTAGATTGCCTTTAGAATATATTGACAGATAATAAGCATTTGACTAGATTATGTAAATTTTAATACTTATTATTGAAGCTCGACTAATTAAACCCCTATATCATTATTATCAAAGCTAATATTTAAAACATACAAACAATTTTGTTCATATGCTATTCATTCAATTTTTTTTTGTGACATAAGCGGAAACAGGTCAATAAATATATTATACTAAATTATGCATGCAATTCTTAAAAATAAATAAATCAGATTTTTATTAATAATAAATAAGAAATTTAATTATTATTACTGAACACGTGAATATGTAAATAATAAATAAGATTTGCATATACAATTGCTAAATTTTGACTCATTAATAAATGTATTTTTAAATGTTTGTAAGAAAACACTGTAGTGAGCCGCATTTGTACACGCACACGCACACACACGCACATCGGTTGTTACAGGTGAGCGCTCCTTAGCTCGCTTAGCTTGCGCTAGCTAGTGGCAACCTTTGCACCTTTTCACCTTCGGCGACTTCTTCTTTTTTGTTGTTCTCGTCGTTCTTGTTGTCCGCCATATTTACGAGTTAAACATCGAGTTCGAACTTTGTTTTCACTTCCTTTGGCCTTTGTCGGCTCTTGTAGAATTGTTTATTCTAGTTAACTGTTGTTGTTGGTTACGTTTAATAAAACTTTAAAAACCGACTTCAAAGTCTTTTTATAAAAAATGTGGTCTAGACGACCACAACACTTTGCATTTTCAAAACTGATTCAAATTTCACCACGCTTCAATTAGCTTAATCTGATGTTTGTTTGTATGTGTAGTAAAAACCATGTAACTGATTTTTCAACCATTTCACATTGATCTTTTGCCTTCAAATTTTGCATATTAACGTACTCTTGATATTATAGACGAATCCACAACCATCATCTGTGGCAGCTTTCCAAAATATTTTCAAAAGAAATTAGTTATATAAGACGTTTATTAAATATAAACATGTT
Organism: Erpobdella octoculata; assembly: GCA_963978895.1. Lineage (NCBI taxonomy): Eukaryota > Metazoa > Annelida > Clitellata > Hirudinida > Erpobdellidae > Erpobdella > Erpobdella octoculata. The sequence goes on from OZ022246.1 coordinate 20,110,393, forward strand.
GGAATTTTAAAATTTGAATATACAAGTAGATTTATTATTTAACATGTTGGTAACACATTTTTGGAAAAGTGTTTCTATACTCCATTTTAAGACAACTCCACAGATGCCATGAGTTTTTTCAAGTCTCTCAATAAGGATTCCATGGTCAACAGTATCAAATGTGGCACTCAGATCTAAGAAACTCAGTAGCGACACCTGACCACTATCAGTAGCAACTGCCAGATCATTGACAACTTTGAGTAGTGCAGATTCTGTAGAGTAAAACCAGCGATACGCAGATTGGTTCGATGGGAGACTGCCAGAAAGACCTAGATGTACATTCAATCGTTTAGCAACAATCCGTTCTACCAGTTTTGACATAAAGTTCAGGTTATATATATATATATATATATATATATATATATATATATATATCAAACAAAAACAATTCTAAAAGTCGAACATTTTCTTTAAAACTAAAAATCTCCAAAAACAAAAAAATCTTGATAAAAAGTTTTTTTTATTTAAAGCTGAAATATTTCATTTCTGAGTGTTCGTTTTTTTTCATGCATGAAATTTTGATGATTTCATTCAAAGAACTTGTTTCCACGACCGCTCTCTGTTTAGTAAAAAAATGTGACTTCCGATGAATTATTCAAGAAACTCCAAAGTGTTTCCTTGTTTTGAATCTTCTTTAATTTCCAAGAATTTAAAGTTTCTTGTCTGCTTCATGCATCATAAATTGACCAATTTAATTTAATTTTTTAATTTTTTTGTTTAAGTATTGCTGGCGACATCGGTCAAACTACAGAACTACAGAAAGCAATCACTCTTAACTTTTATAATTGTTTGATAACAGAGTTGTCTTTGTTGTAGGCAGTAGTAAATAAAAAGTTATAAAGAGACTTGTGAAATTGACGAAACGTTAAGTGAGCTATTTATTGAAATGCTAAATCTTGATAATTGTGTCATAAAAAACGTCATTTAGGTTGAAAAAACAGCAAAAACGTGTAACGTTAAGAAAAAGAAAAAAAGGAAAAATAAGAAAGAAATAAGTAAAAATCTGAAGAAAGAAATTTGCATGTGAAGTAGTAGGACTGCATTCATTTTGTGAACGCACCCACTGTGAAATAACCGGAAAAGGAAGCCGACCTCCAGATGGCTGAACTTGAAGTGGAAGTAATTGTTAAAAATTACCTACGTGGCCTGCTTTGAAATAGGTAGGCGAAGAAACTTTTTCTTCTCTTTGCTCTTTTTTCCGTGTTAATTTAAATTCTAAAATCATTATGGAGTTAAAGAATGCGTCTTGGATGTAACTGTTTGATTGATCATAATCTGAGATTAAAACCAAACCAACAGTTTCAAAATCAAAAATAAAAACCAATTATGAGATTTTTATTCTTAACTACACTTTAATCGCAGCATAAACTAGCATAAACAATTTGAGGATAAACGCTTAAAAAACTTAAAGCCGCAAAAATTCATGTTGTCTTGTTGATACTAGTTCATTTAACTTCACATGAAAATTTCATAATTTGAAATTTTTCTATTATTAAATTAGCATTATTTATATTTTAAAATTATTTTAAATTTTTTTAACGGCAGATTTCTCTCGACTGGTTGCAAACTGAATAAATGAATTTTTATCAACTATATAACAACAACCCAGGTTTTTTTTCCTTTCCCATAACTGCAATTTAACAACCAATGCTCTCTTTTTTCTTTTATAACTATAAAATAACAAAAAATGCTATCTTTCTTTTTTAAGGCCATGCATTTATTTCAAGATTAAATTTTTAATTCTCTGTTGTACTTTTTTAGAAATTGTTTACCATTGTTCAATTTTTTCAAGTGGTTCATAAAAACGTCATTTTGTGAATAAAATTAATACTCCTCTGATCCAAAACCGAGGTTTTCAAATGCCGTTCGGAGACGACCCCCAAAGTTCGGACTTTCTCTCTTCATCGCTCATGTCTCAATTTACCGAGTTCCCCTTTAGAACTCAGGCAGGAAGAGTTCTTTCAATGCTTTCAAGCTTTTTTATGGATAACTCGTCGCTTCGAAAGTTACGATATTTGAAAGTAAGAGTTCACGAAAATGTTTTATAGGTCCCGTGAATAAAAATTAATTAAAAGACAACTATTTAGCTTTAATTTTTTCAATTAATAAATTTTATTTTGCAATAATGGCTTAAACTATTTTTTTAACCTTCAACATAAAGGAATTAGAACTGATATTATTGCAATATATGCAACACTAGTGGTTTGCCTCTGCCAAGAACGGATGTTCTGACATTACGATAAACACTTGCTGTTAAATTTCGACTTTTTGTTCCACGATTTTAGGTTTTCTTGGTAATTTAAGTGTTAGCAATCTAATAAAAAAAATTATGGTAAAGTGTTTAGAAATCGATATAAATAAAAAATATTTTTTTAAAATAATATATTTTAGATAAGAAAAAGGATGTATTAGTCATAAGAATATTACTAATTTTTATTTTTTTAAATAATGAACTTATTTAAATATTTTGTTATTTAGTTATTTTTTTTATTTTTTATATAATTTTTTATTAAATTAATTTAGCATAGAAACCATAGCGTCTTACACATAGCAATGCTGGACTCTAAGTTTTAGTGTGAGTGTTTGGTAGTTCGCGTATGTGTTATTCAGCCTCATTAAATGTGATCCTTCCCCATGCTTTGATAACAAAAAGTAAACAGTAAATAACATCAAACTTCGATCTGCGACAGAAAAGATTTTGTGTTTTCCTACTAATTGCAATTTGAGTCTTAGAACACCTGGTACAAAAAACCATTATGAGCTATTTAAAAAAAATTTCCAAATAATAGATATAGACCATCCCTAAAAAAAGGTGAATTGAAAAATAGAAATAAAAAGATTTTTAAAAACAAAGTTCTTATAAATGGACTATGAAAAAAATTAATTTTGATTTAATATGACTAAAAACGTTGACTAAAAACCTATGAGGTTTTTGGTATAAAAATTAAAGATTTATATTTTAGAAGGCAAAAGTGAGAGAATGAATAAACTGCATATGTAAAACTTCATAAGCGCCCGCCCCACGTTTATAACCATACTAAATCAAAACTATTTTCTTCTTTTTAGTCCACTTATAAAAACGTGTTTTTTTTAAATTTTACCTCTATTTGTTTTATTTTTTTTAGTCTAAGTATAAAATCATAGAGTATATCAAAAATTTTATTTATTTATTAATTTTTATAATACTTTTATTGTAATTAAAAAAATTCATTAAATACAAAATGGCCTAATTGGTATCCATATTGTATGGATTGCCAAATCTAACCACGTGGATGTGAAGCAATTTAGACTTAACACAAACAAACACAAATATATGGACAAACCCCAACGCTAACAAAAAATTAGAAAATTGAGAAAAAAGTTAACAATGTTGAATTTATTTTATTTTATTTAATTTTAATTTATTTAGTTTACTTATTTTATTAAATTTATTAAATTTATTTAAATTATTTAATTTATTTAATTTATTTAATTTATTTAATTTATTTAATTTATGTAATTTATTTAATTTATTTAATTTATTTAATTTATTTAATTTATTTAATTTATTTAATTTATTTAATTTATTCAATTTATTTAATTTATTTAATTTATTTAATTTATTTAATTTTTTTAATTTTTTTAATTTTATTTAATTTATTTAATTTATTTAATTTATTTAATTTATTTAATTTATTTAATTTATTTAATTTATTTAATTTATTTAATTTATTTAATTTATTTAATTTATTTAATTTATTTAATTTATTTAATTTATTTAATTTATTTAATTTATTTAATTTATTTAATTTATTTAATTTATTTAATTTATTTAATTTATTTAATTTATTTAATTTATTTAATTTATTTAATTTATTTAATTTATTTAATTTATTTAATTCATTTAATTTATTTAGTTATTTAATTTATTTAATTCATTTAATTTATTTAGTTATTTAATTTATTTACATTATTTAATTTATTTAATTTGTTAAAATTTTTCAATTTTTTCAATTTTTTTACTTTTTTTAATTAACTTATTTTATTTTATTTATTTGTTAATTTAATTTATTTAATTTTTTATTCAATTTATTGTGGCTAATCTAACTATAAAGTTTTTATTGGTGATAAATGAATCATGCATAGTCACCCAAGATCTATCTGTGGTAAAATTTTAAAATTTCTAGGACCATCAGAAATGGTTTAATTTTACGTTGGAAATTTTGAAATTTGCCGACAGAAAAACAGAAACGGAAACAAGGTAATAAAAACATGATAAAAAGATTCCTATTCTTTTTAGCTGCATTTTATTTTTAAACAATACGTATCTTGTGCTATTAAACATTAAAAAACCTGTCATGGTACAAAGCCGAAATTAAAAGTGACAGAAACATAGCTAAATGTTTAGAATCAAAAATACTAAACCATGACTGTCGTGGTTCACAAATAACTAGGTTTGCAAATGCAAACCCAGAAGCACTGCAACTAAAATCGATAGAAGGACACCGACGATAACAGACCAATTCCGACGTTTGACGCTCAGACCGGTTTTGCTGCAAATCTGAAAGCACATCCCTGATTAATTTGTTGATAAAATATTTACAATTTAGAGAATGGAGAGACCGGGAGACGAAGAGACGGGCGTGTGGATAAAACTTTTATTGCCTCCATGCACTTTAATGATGAACATAACGTGACGAATTTCCATAAATTTCATTCTCTACCTTGCCCCACATAACATGTAGTTATAAATTGAACGTGGTCTTTTATATGTGCTTCTTTCTGGCTTTTTGTCTGTCTGTCGGTCTATCCTACTATCTTTGATTTTTTTATGCATTCTTTATTAAACAACACAGCATATTTCGCAGAAACCAACTTGTTAAAACTTTTTTCAAGCTCCCTGAAAAAACTTCGAATTCGAGGACTTGCAAAAAACTGACCGCTATTCATGTTATATAACAACCACATTATATAACAAAATTAAAGTTATAAAACCAAACCAACATATACAAAACCAATTATATATATATATAGGTCTGAGAATAGGTTGTGAGCTATTTAGAATATTTTTTAAATTATTTTGAAAAGTTATAATGGAAAACCAATAAGGTGCAATTATGTCCTTTTTATAGGAAAATGCAACAGACAGACATACACGTATATATATATATATATATATATATATATATATATATTTATGAAGTGAAACATTGCGTTGAAATGTTTCGAGAGGCCACAAATAGGATGACTAACTGTCACCACAAGTAACGCAAATATTTGTAAGACTCTACTAGGAATCGAACCCACGTGTCTACGGCAACACCGCCTTGCCTAAATGCAAGCGCTCTTACCAACTGAGCCACCGACCATCCCCAAAAAAGGATGGCTAGAAGTCCCAGTCTTTCGGAGCTACTTAACATTAGACTACGACTATGATAGGCTCAGAACTCCTTATTTCGGTTCGACAACTAGACTGCTAAGTAGCTCCGAAAGACTGGGACTTCTAGCCATCCTTTTTTGGGGATGGTCGGTGGCTCAGTTGGTAAGAGCGCTTGCATTTAGGCAAGGCGGTGTTGCCGTAGACACGTGGGTTCGATTCCTAGTAGAGTCTTACAAATATTTGCGTTACTTGTGGTGACAGTTAGTCATCCTATTTGTGGCCTCTCGAAACATTTCAACGCAATGTTTCACTTCATAAATTACCTATCTGGCAGCAGTCTAGTTGTCGAACCGAAATAAGGAGTTCTGAGCCTATCATAGTCGTAGTCTAATGTTAAGTAGCTCCGAAAGACTGGGACTTCTAGCCATCCTTTTTTGGGGATGGTCGGTGGCTCAGTTGGTAAGAGCGCTTGCATTTAGGCAAGGCGGTGTTGCCGTAGACACGTGGGTTCGATTCCTAGTAGAGTCTTACAAATATTTGCGTTACTTGTGGTGACAGTTAGTCATCCTATTTGTGGCCTCTCGAAACATTTCAACGCAATGTTTCACTTCATAAATTACCTATCTGGCAGCAGTCTAGTTGTCGAACCGAAATAAGGAGTTCTGAGCCTATCATAGTCGTAGTCTAATGTTAAGTAGCTCCGAAAGACTGGGACTTCTAGCCATCCTTTTTTGGGGATGGTCGGTGGCTCAGTTGGTAAGAGCGCTTGCATTTAGGCAAGGCGGTGTTGCCGTACACACGTGGGTTCGATTCCTAGTAGAGTCTTACAAATATTTGCGTTACTTGTGGTGACAGTTAGTCATCCTATTTGTGGCCTCTCGAAACATTTCAACGCAATGTTTCACTTCATAAATTACCTATCTGGCAGCAGTCTAGTTGTCGAACCGAAATAAGGAGTTCTGAGCCTATCATAGTCGTAGTCTAATGTTAAGTAGCTCCGAAAGACTGGGACTTCTAGCCATCCTTTTTTGGGGATGGTCGGTGGCTCAGTTGGTAAGAGCGCTTGCATTTAGGCAAGGCGGTGTTGCCGTAGACACGTGGGTTCGATTCCTAGTAGAGTCTTACAAATATTTGCGTTACTTGTGGTGACAGTTAGTCATCCTATTTGTGGCCTCTCGAAACATTTCAACGCAATGTTTCACTTCATAAATTACCTATCTGGCAGCAGTCTAGTTGTCGAACCGAAATAAGGAGTTCTGAGCCTATCATAGTCGTAGTCTAATGTTAAGTAGCTCCGAAAGACTGGGACTTCTAGCCATCCTTTTTTGGGGATGGTCGGTGGCTCAGTTGGTAAGAGCGCTTGCATTTAGGCAAGGCGGTGTTGCCGTAGACACGTGGGTTCGATTCCTAGTAGAGTCTTACAAATATTTGCGTTACTTGTGGTGACAGTTAGTCATCCTATTTGTGGCCTCTCGAAACATTTCAACGCAATGTTTCACTTCATAAATTACCTATCTGGCAGCAGTCTAGTTGTCGAACCGAAATAAGGAGTTCTGAGCCTATCATAGTCGTAGTTTAATGTTAAGTAGCTCCGAAAGACTGGGACTTCTAGCCATCCTTTTTTGGGGATGGTCGGTGGCTCAGTTGGTAAGAGCGCTTGCATTTAGGCAAGGCGGTGTTGCCGTAGACACGTGGGTTCGATTCCTAGTAGAGTCTTACAAATATTTGCGTTACTTGTGGTGACAGTTAGTCATCCTATTTGTGGCCTCTCGAAACATTTCAACGCAATGTTTCACTTCATAAATTACCTATCTGGCAGCAGTCTAGTTGTCGAACCGAAATAAGGAGTTCTGAGCCTATCATAGTCGTAGTCTAATGTTAAGTAGCTCCGAAAGACTGGGACTTCTAGCCATCCTTTTTTGGGGATGGTCGGTGGCTCAGTTGGTAAGAGCGCTTGCATTTAGGCAAGGCGGTGTTGCCGTAGACACGTGGGTTCGATTCCTAGTAGAGTCTTACAAATATTTGCGTTACTTGTGGTGACAGTTAGTCATCCTATTTGTGGCCTCTCGAAACATTTCAACGCAATGTTTCACTTCATAAATTACCTATCTGGCAGCAGTCTAGTTGTCGAACCGAAATAAGGAGTTCTGAGCCTATCATAGTCGTAGTCTAATGTTAAGTAGCTCCGAAAGACTGGGACTTCTAGCCATCCTTTTTTGGGGATGGTCGGTGGCTCAGTTGGTAAGAGCGCTTGCATTTAGGCAAGGCGGTGTTGCCGTAGACACGTGGGTTCGATTCCTAGTAGAGTCTTACAAATATTTGCGTTACTTGTGGTGACAGTTAGTCATCCTATTTGTGGCCTCTCGAAACATTTCAACGCAATGTTTCACTTCATAAATTACCTATCTGGCAGCAGTCTAGTTGTCGAACCGAAATAAGGAGTTCTGAGCCTATCATAGTCGTAGTCTAATGTTAAGTAGCTCCGAAAGACTGGGACTTCTAGCCATCCTTTTTTGGGGATGGTCGGTGGCTCAGTTGGTAAGAGCGCTTGCATTTAGGCAAGGCGGTGTTGCCGTAGACACGTGGGTTCGATTCCTAGTAGAGTCTTACAAATATTTGCGTTACTTGTGGTGACAGTTAGTCATCCTATTTGTGGCCTCTCGAAACATTTCAACGCAATGTTTCACTTCATAAATTACCTATCTGGCAGCAGTCTAGTTGTCGAACCGAAATAAGGAGTTCTGAGCCTATCATAGTCGTAGTCTAATGTTAAGTAGCTCCGAAAGACTGGGACTTCTAGCCATCCTTTTTTGGGGATGGTCGGTGGCTCAGTTGGTAAGAGCGCTTGCATTTAGGCAAGGCGGTGTTGCCGTAGACACGTGGGTTCGATTCCTAGTAGAGTCTTACAAATATTTGCGTTACTTGTGGTGACAGTTAGTCATCCTATTTGTGGCCTCTCGAAACATTTCAACGCAATGTTTCACTTCATAAATTACCTATCTGGCAGCAGTCTAGTTGTCGAACCGAAATAAGGAGTTCTGAGCCTATCATAGTCGTAGTCTAATGTTAAGTAGCTCCGAAAGACTGGGACTTCTAGCCATCCTTTTTTGGGGATGGTCGGTGGCTCAGTTGGTAAGAGCGCTTGCATTTAGGCAAGGCGGTGTTGCCGTAGACACGTGGGTTCGATTCCTAGTAGAGTCTTACAAATATTTGCGTTACTTGTGGTGACAGTTAGTCATCCTATTTGTGGCCTCTCGAAACATTTCAACGCAATGTTTCACTTCATAAATTACCTATCTGGCAGCAGTCTAGTTGTCGAACCGAAATAAGGAGTTCTGAGCCTATCATAGTCGTAGTCTAATGTTAAGTAGCTCCGAAAGACTGGGACTTCTAGCCATCCTTTTTTGGGGATGGTCGGTGGCTCAGTTGGTAAGAGCGCTTGCATTTAGGCAAGGCGGTGTTGCCGTAGACACGTGGGTTCGATTCCTAGTAGAGTCTTACAAATATTTGCGTTACTTGTGGTGACAGTTAGTCATCCTATTTGTGGCCTCTCGAAACATTTCAACGCAATGTTTCACTTCATAAATTACCTATCTGGCAGCAGTCTAGTTGTCGAACCGAAATAAGGAGTTCTGAGCCTATCATAGTCGTAGTCTAATGTTAAGTAGCTCCGAAAGACTGGGACTTCTAGCCATCCTTTTTTGGGGATGGTCGGTGGCTCAGTTGGTAAGAGCGCTTGCATTTAGGCAAGGCTGTGTTGCCGTAGACACGTGGGTTCGATTCCTAGTAGAGTCTTACAAATATTTGCGTTACTTGTGGTGACAGTTAGTCATCCTATTTGTGGCCTCTCGAAACATTTCAACGCAATGTTTCACTTCATAAATTACCTATCTGGCAGCAGTCTAGTTGTCGAACCGAAATAAGGAGTTCTGAGCCTATCATAGTCGTAGTCTAATGTTAAGTAGCTCCGAAAGACTGGGACTTCTAGCCATCCTTTTTTGGGGATGGTCGGTGGCTCAGTTGGTAAGAGCGCTTGCATTTAGGCAAGGCGGTGTTGCCGTAGACACGTGGGTTCGATTCCTAGTAGAGTCTTACAAATATTTGCGTTACTTGTGGTGACAGTTAGTCATCCTATTTGTGGCCTCTCGAAACATTTCAACGCAATGTTTCACTTCATAAATTACCTATCTGGCAGCAGTCTAGTTGTCGAACCGAAATAAGGAGTTCTGAGCCTATCATAGTCGTAGTCTAATGTTAAGTAGCTCCGAAAGACTGGGACTTCTAGCCATCCTTTTTTGGGGATGGTCGGTGGCTCAGTTGGTAAGAGCGCTTGCATTTAGGCAAGGCGGTGTTGCCGTAGACACGTGGGTTCGATTCCTAGTAGAGTCTTACAAATATTTGCGTTACTTGTGGTGACAGTTAGTCATCCTATTTGTGGCCTCTCGAAACATTTCAACGCAATGTTTCACTTCATAAATTACCTATCTGGCAGCAGTCTAGTTGTCGAACCGAAATAAGGAGTTCTGAGCCTATCATAGTCGTAGTCTAATGTTAAGTAGCTCCGAAAGACTGGGACTTCTAGCCATCCTTTTTTGGGGATGGTCGGTGGCTCAGTTGGTAAGAGCGCTTGCATTTAGGCAAGGCGGTGTTGCCGTAGACACGTGGGTTCGATTCCTAGTAGAGTCTTACAAATATTTGCGTTACTTGTGGTGACAGTTAGTCATCCTATTTGTGGCCTCTCGAAACATTTCAACGCAATGTTTCACTTCATAAATTACCTATCTGGCAGCAGTCTAGTTGTCGAACCGAAATAAGGAGTTCTGAGCCTATCATAGTCGTAGTCTAATGTTAAGTAGCTCCGAAAGACTGGGACTTCTAGCCATCCTTTTTTGGGGATGGTCGGTGGCTCAGTTGGTAAGAGCGCTTGCATTTAGGCAAGGCTGTGTTGCCGTAGACACGTGGGTTCGATTCCTAGTAGAGTCTTACAAATATTTGCGTTACTTGTGGTGACAGTTAGTCATCCTATTTGTGGCCTCTCGAAACATTTCAACGCAATGTTTCACTTCATAAATTACCTATCTGGCAGCAGTCTAGTTGTCGAACCGAAATAAGGAGTTCTGAGCCTATCATAGTCGTAGTCTAATGTTAAGTAGCTCCGAAAGACTGGGACTTCTAGCCATCCTTTTTTGGGGATGGTCGGTGGCTCAGTTGGTAAGAGCGCTTGCATTTAGGCAAGGCGGTGTTGCCGTAGACACGTGGGTTCGATTCCTAGTAGAGTCTTACAAATATTTGCGTTACTTGTGGTGACAGTTAGTCATCCTATTTGTGGCCTCTCGAAACATTTCAACGCAATGTTTCACTTCATAAATTACCTATCTGGCAGCAGTCTAGTTGTCGAACCGAAATAAGGAGTTCTGAGCCTATCATAGTCGTAGTCTAATGTTAAGTAGCTCCGAAAGACTGGGACTTCTAGCCATCCTTTTTTGGGGATGGTCGGTGGCTCAGTTGGTAAGAGCGCTTGCATTTAGGCAAGGCGGTGTTGCCGTAGACACGTGGGTTCGATTCCTAGTAGAGTCTTACAAATATTTGCGTTACTTGTGGTGACAGTTAGTCATCCTATTTGTGGCCTCTCGAAACATTTCAACGCAATGTTTCACTTCATAAATTACCTATCTGGCAGCAGTCTAGTTGTCGAACCGAAATAAGGAGTTCTGAGCCTATCATAGTCGTAGTCTAATGTTAAGTAGCTCCGAAAGACTGGGACTTCTAGCCATCCTTTTTTGGGGATGGTCGGTGGCTCAGTTGGTAAGAGCGCTTGCATTTAGGCAAGGCGGTGTTGCCGTAGACACGTGGGTTCGATTCCTAGTAGAGTCTTACATATATATATATATATATATATATACTTAGGAAAATAATACAAAAGAATTTTTTCCTTTGTCTACATGAATAAACAAGTAAAGAAATGTAGCCAAAAAAGTGTTTCCAAAAAGGATTTGCTTCATACCGCTATCTTATTTTTTTCTTGGTTTACTTCTCTTGAAAAAATTAATATTGAATTTTAAGTTAGATTCGATTTTGAAAGCCATTGAGTTCGATTCGAGTTTTAACGTCATTGGGTTCGAATTGGGTTCGAGTTCAACGCATGCAAATTTGGTTTGTTCCAGTTCCGTTAGAAATGCTCAAACTTGGGTTCGAGCTCGAAAAGTTCGGTTAGATTCCCATTCCTAGTTCGTTCATAGAAACGTTTAGCCTAGGAAATCTTTTGCTCATAAAAAACGAAATAATGAGCCTATTTTATAAAAAAAAATAAATAAAAACTTTGTCAGCAATGAGTACCATTTTTTGTCAAAATTTTGTAGCCTTTAGTTTAGTCGTTCTCGAGTTTAGCGCTTAACAACACATTTAGCGACTTATTTCTATATATATATACTAGAACCCAGCAAACGTTGTTTTGCCTTTTAAATTATTTTTATATTTTTGTTAAAAGTTTAATGTACAAAATCATAACAATTTAAAAAAATTAATCTTGAAGAGCAATCGAGTGCACAATTCCCGGGATTTCTGAAAAAAATTTTTATCGTTTTTCTCTCTTGCTCCCGTTCCCTTCCCCGTTTTCCTAAGTAACGTATATATTGTAGCTGATAATTAATAATGGATAGTATCGTTATTTTTTCTTCATCAAAAAGTCGATATATGTAAAAGTAAATATAAAACTATAATCTGATATTTCAAAATAAAGCGCAATTTGTAAATGCGACATCGACAAAGCTTATTAATTTGTAATATTTTCAAGTGCATTAAAATAGAAAAAATGTTGAAAAATAAAGTCAATGATATAATTTCTGTGTATTTGAAATAATTGTAAATTAGCTGTATAGTCATTACTCATTACCAATAATGACAAAAATTACCAAAGAACTCATCGTCCTTCCTGCTAAAAGCACTCTAAGTGGGAGACCATGTTTATCTTTTAAATGTTTTGATGAATGTCGTTCTAGATTTAAGCTTTAGTCCAGAAACTCGAACCAAACTCAAACCGAAAAGGGACCAAACTCGAACTCAAAACCGGTCGAACCGAACCAAACTCGAACTTTCAATTTTGGGCTCGATTCCCATCTCTAGTACGAACATCAAAAGTTATTCTGTAACAAAATTCAAATTTAGTTTACTTAACAAAGTTTAAAGAAGACTTCAAGTAACTTTTACCAAATCTATTTTATTTTTTATGAGCAAAAAAAGTTAGGAGGGAAATGAAGAAAGAAAGTGAGCGGGAGAGCGAGCGACATTGGGAAAGTGAGTGGGAGCGGGATAACAAGCGGGAATGGGAACATGAGAGCAAGTGGGAGCGGGATAACAAGATAGCGACCGAAAAAAGCTAGGAAGCGGGAGAACGAGAAGAAGCAAGCGGGAGACTAAACGGCGATGGAAACAGTAGCTAGAAAGAGAGATGGTGAAGGAGAAAGAGAAAAAAATATCTAAAAATACCGGGCAACGGCGGTAAACCTGCTAGTGTCTAATAATAATTTCATTAATTTCATTTTAAATTATTTATTATTAAAACTCTCATAAATGATTTATAGTCTAAAATAAATTTTGTTTAAAAAATAATTTATACTTTAATAAAACTTCAATTTTTACTTCTTTATTACTTTTTTAAACTTCAGTTTGATTTTTTTCTTGGTTTTTTAAAACCACCATTTGCGTGTTTGTGGAGAGTAATTTGTTGGTTTTTTTGGCGTCATCATTGCTCGTCATTACTCTGATGCTGATGGCTGTCATTAAGCTGATGGTGGTGGTGGTTGTGGTATTGATGGTGAAGGTGGTGATGGTGGTTGTGGTATTGATGGTGAAGGTGGTGATGGTGGTGGTGGTGGTGGTGGTGGTAGTGACGAAGATGACGATAACGATGGTGAGGACGACGACGATAACGACGACGACTACGATGATGAAAATATTGATAACGTTGATTGTAATGACGATTTTAATAATTATAGAACTAGCTATGATGCTGAAGATCCCAGATCGGATAACGGCGATGGCGTAATGAAAACCATTTAAAAACTTTCAATCAAATTATAAAACCAAAACCGTAGGAGGAGGTTATTGATTTATTTTTAGTCATTTATTTAATTCCTCTTGCAAAATTAATAACCTTCTTTCTTTTTCACTGTCTCCATTCATCCATCCATCTTGAAAACAAATTGCACTTTCTGCCGTTAAAACAATTAGCTTGTGGAAACTTATTTTTACTTTTCCACAATGATTGCGTGGGACGGCTTTCTGTTCTTTAAATAAATTACATTTCTGACAGTTTAGATGGAATTGACTTAAAACATTTGCGTTGATGAGGTTGAATTTAATCGTCAACCTAGGACCTGAGTTCATCTCCTGGTACAGATTTATGCAAACACACTTAATAAATATCTAACTGTATTCTATTATATTAAAATTGTAAACTAACAAAATTATAAATTACACTAATAAAGTTTATTAAGTAATAAATTATATAATGTAATAAAGTTTATTAAGTAATAAATTATATAAATTAATAAATTATATAAAGTAATAAAGTTTATTAAGTAATAAATTATATAAATTAATAAATTATATAATGTAATAAATTATATAAAGTAATAAACTATCTCTCAAAGTGAGGTGATTTTTCCTGGGTCGAGGAAATTTGCTGCTTGACTGCTTGCATGAGCACAAGCCCTCTACGAAGCGTGGAAGTTCATTCATCAATCCGCGACTTGGAAATGTGCCGTGCATGACTGACTTTGATGGGTGTGAGAATAAATGCAAACACACATGTGTTGTAATGCGAATAAATGTAAACACACATGTGTTGTAATGCGAATAAATGTAAACACACATGTGTTGTAATGCGAATAAATGTAAACACACATGTGTTGTAATGCGAATAAATGTAAACACACATGTGTTGTAATGTAAATAAATGCAGACAAACATGTGTTGTAATGCGAATAAATGTAAACACACATGTGTTGTAATGCGAATAAATGTAAACACACATGTGTTGTAATGTGAATAAATGCAGACACAAATGTGTTGTAATGTGGATAAATGAAGACACACATGTGTTGCAATGTGAATAATTTTAGGAACATGTGCTGTAACGTAAACAAATTGAGGTGCATGTGCTGTAATGTGAATAGATTTAGACTTTTAATGTGATTACATTAAGACATATATTCAACATATATATTGTAATACACTTATCTATGATGATGATATGTGAGAAGTATGTTTACGATACATAAGTATAATATACACACACAGTGTGTTGGTTTTTTATATATGTGGTTAAGTAAGGTGTATGTTTATGGGAAATAGGTAATGTGTAATAAGTCAAAGTGTATATCTAGAAGCACATGCTGGTTTGATGTAAACGTTCTGAATCTATAACATATGTATGTAACAATATTTAATGCCTTCGTAACGTGTTGGCTTATGATATGGTTAATTGTGTTTCGTATGTCTGCTAGATTTAAATATTCTATAAGCACTTTAATTCAAGGATAAATAAGAAAAATTAAATGAAAATAAACCATTTTTTCTAATTGTATGCAGTTAAAGTTGAATAGCAAATAGTTAGATTTTAGTTTTTACCAAAAGAACAAACAAGCGATAAATGTTTTTCTTTCATAATAGTAAAATTAAATTAAAAAAAAACTGTAATAAAATAAAAATAGAGATTAATTTTTTATGAACAAATAATAAAATTGTAAACATACTTTATGCAAACTAGGCGGAATAAGATGTCAAAATACAAACTCAATGCCACCTGAAGCAGTTAATTTTGTCAACAATTTTTTTTTCACCAAGCTGCGCTAATAAAGCGTAATCCGAATAAGGCGCTTAGAAGAAAAACAGGAAAGGATTTCAAGAGCGGAAACAAATAGACAAAATAAAGAAAAAAAATGGCGAGACACGGGGACTTCAATCCTAATTAGACGATTTATCATCAACATCCTGAAACTTCAGTTAAATTCTCAATGAGGAGAAATTGAATAAGTAGAATGATGAATAGCCGACGACCTGAGTGGTCATTAATAACCCCCCCCCCAAATGGGCCACACAGCGTCTGTTCCTCATAAAGTTTTATGACAACCACCTCTTTGTCACCCCCTCGTTTCTTCATTTCGCCCGTGCCCCCCAGCCGGGGGTTCACAGTGATCGAATTAACGACAGGTCAGGACTTGATTGATAAGATGAAATTGAAAATTTACGGATGATAATTTGTATTCCAGAGGAAATATAAAAGAGAATTAATATTAAAAACAATTATGATGTATTTCTCTAATATCCAGATGGATATTAGACAAATTGAATCCAATCAATAGAAGTGCTGTGGGGAAGTTGGCTTATTCAAACTTCTCTGAGTTTCATAAATATATTATGTGTATACAATTTAAGATATATATTTATATATTGTTATTATATATATATAATATAAAATTTAATTGACATCTAATTAGTATTCAGAATAATGTTAACAACTTCATGAAGACTAGAATAAAAAATGTACGTCAAATTTGGGAAAGATAACCATGGAATCTCGAGTATTCGTCATCTGCAAAGCACTTTGAAGTTTATTTATCCCAGCGTGAAATATTTTCCAGTGGCCATGAAAAGCTTGAAAAATGAAGCGATTCAAAGCCAACCTTGTTTTCTTAGATGTGTTTGGTTTGGAGTTTGTACGTGAAGGATAAAGAACAAAAACTACAAAGAGAAACAAAGAGAGAGCGAGATAAAGAAAAACGAAAGTGAATAAAGAATATTATTAGTTAAAAAGAAACAAAAGTTATTGGCAAACTTAAAATAACGAAATGCAAAAAAACCTGCAGACAGGCAGACAGACAGACAGTCTAATGAAAGAGATTCCTAATAATTTATGAAGTTTTGAGTTACAGAAATTATGCGTCTCCAATTGCTTCGTCAATTTTTAAAATTTAAAATAGTTGCTAATGTTTGCTTTTTTAAAATAAAAAATTGTAATTTTTTAACAAATTTAATTTTTTATACTACATTTTTACTTGGATTTCAAGCTTGTTCAAATATATCGGATAGTTTGCGTACATGAATAAGCTGAGCGACGAGCCCACCCGTCTCAAGATCACCAGGTAGTTGGTTCGAATGCAGTACATGTTCGAAGGTCGACTCAGTTTTCCACTCCTTCATGGATTGTTCATTTGAGTACCAGTCTCACAACTTACCACGTTTTGATTTCATATATGTGCTGGTGGCAATTAGTGGCAGGAGGTTCTATTCGTGGCACTGCTGAGGTGGTTCACAAACGTGATGCTCTGATCCCATTACTTTTACATTTTTTCTTTTGTTTATTTAAATAATCAATTTTCTTATCTATTAATATATGGGTTCAGATAAAGTCTTCATTTATTATTACTTTCAATCTATATCTATAAAATTGAGATTATGTATGTATGTATCTATGCCCTTTATGCATTGCTACACCATTCATCCAATCGTAATGAAATATTCACAGAACTTTGAGAATCAATTATAAAAAATATTGTAAAAAATTGAAATCGGTAACGAAATGAGCGGGAGAGCAATCGAAAACGGAAAAGCAAACGGGAACAGAAAAGCAACCAAGAGCAAAAGAGCGAGCGGAAAAGGGAAAGCGACCGGAAACGGGAAAGCAAGCGAGAGCGGGAAAGCAGCCTTTAAAAACCACGTACAACACCAGGTACCCCGCTAGTAAATTATAACACCGTTCTAAAAGAACCCAAATACGGTTGTCAATAATGTTAATATTACAACAATGTATATATGTGTGTGTATGTGTGTGAGTATGTGTTTGTATCTGTGTAAATGTGTATGTGTGTGAGGGTGAGTGTGCCTAGTACATTAAGAAGAGTGAGTCATGAGAATTTAATGAGGTTCACAAAGAGATTACCAAACAAATGTGTTTTAATTTTTTGAAGAAAAATAGTAATGTTCGGTTTTTGTGCAGTAATTATTTTTACCGATAACGTTTGAAAAATTTAAAAAAAAAGTGTTTTTTTATACAATTTGAAGCAACTCTTGGGTGCTAAAATATTCCAAAAAGCAATTCAACCATTGAAAACGAAAACAAGTGCAAAAATGTACATGTGAACACCCACAAATACAGACGCAGGCACTCAAGTGAACAAACAGCAGTACAGGCAGCAAACGCAAGTAGAAAGGAAATGGCGAGCGAAAAAAATACACAGCAGAATTAAAACATAAGTACAAACTTAAGTACACGTGATAAAAACACAAGCAATCATAGAAGTACACTCACAGAACGTGGAGATAGTACGAAAAGTACGTGTTTGTTCAGATCAGCTGATGGTGACGAAACTTCAAGCTGGAGTACCGTGGATGGTGGTTGTAACAATATTGTAGCGATGTGCTCTACATTCTCTGGAGAATTCACCAGCAACTGAAAGTAAACAAAATATATTTGAATTACAAAAAAAAATAAAATTATCGAATAATTAAATTCATTTATTGAAAAGCCATTTTCTTTTATTAGTAAAATGTTACGAGGTTGAATGTGGACGAATCAAGATAGAGCTCTTTTTAAATTCACCCTCCAAACTGTTTACGACTTTTGTTTATGTCGCTCGACAGCGAGGAAAAGATTGTTTCATAGAATGGAAACAGATTTGAATGAAGTGAACCCTTTGAAATCTACGTGATGAGGATTTAAAGGCTGAAATCGTCCGGTTAGTTTGAATGTGTGCGTGTATATACGTCTCTGTATGTTTGCAAGAGATGCGTGCGTTCGATGGGGTTTAACGACAGACTCTTCAAAAAATGCGTTCATAATAATATTTTCACTACTAAACGTTCAGAACAAAAAGTCGATGTAATAACACAAAGCAAATAATATTAATAGCTCGTCCTAATGCAATTCAAGTCGTTTTGGAAAAGGGCGTAATTCGTAGACATAACTAGGTCTAATGTATGCAAGGTAAGTGCACTGAGGCGCCGTTTTTGAGTTGAACCTTACAACAACGTCATGCAGTGTCGTATGTAGAAAAAAAAACTTTAAAAAGGATCGAAACGTTTAGATTAGAATATTCTGGAAAACGGATGATTTTCAGCACAGATTGCAGAGCCTTACGAGCTTTCTCCTTCCTCATAGTCATGTCCATGGACAGCACTACGCTACAGTGTTCTAGCAAGCTCTCTCTTTTTTCTATGTAGACAAGTTTTTCTGCAAGTACTTGTTTGTTTGTTTGATTGATTAACGTCTGTATCTGTCTGTGACAATGTAGACAAGATTTATGTTTGAGTGTTCTGTGATGTGTTTATGAGCTTTATGTGTTCTGCAAGTACATTTTTGCAAACTTATACAAGCCATAAGGGTATCCAGGGGATGGTTTGGGGTGTTCAAACCACTCCAGAAATAAAACTTTAAAATATTTTTTTAATAAAATTATTTTTTTTCAATGAGCTAAAAATAAGATACAATATTTTCTCGATCATCGGGCATTCGTGCAGGTAAACAAATATCTTTTAGAATTATTTTTTTCAATATGGCAACCTTCGAGAGACTATTTTTCTCAAACCCTCCCCGAAACCATGATATAAGTTCTCTCGTGCCCAAGGGATATGGGATTTTGGTTGCCAACAACCACCCTGATGTTATTTCGTACTGGACGTATCGCTGGTCGTTTCTTCAAAATCATGTCAACCGTTTCTTCTTCTCATTGTAGGCAATGGCACGCAAGGAAAAAACTAATCTAACTCGTAGGCTGGAAGACAAGCGATAAATTTTAGTTAAACTTAATAATATAATATAACATATTATATTCTCCCTTATCAAATATGGAATGGAGGAATGCTGAATTTTCTCGAAAAAACACTTGCTATTTAAGAAATGATCAGGCCAGGACATAATGCGAGCACACAGTACACATCATCAATTCTATACAGCTGAATTCTGCTAAAACAAATTGTCGTGGTAGAACTAATGACAGTAGAATAATAAATTTCGATTGATTAATAGTCTCTAGACTAATTATTGAAGTAGACCAACTATCGGTAGACTGTTGCCCTTTAGACCAAGTGTCGTAGACGAAAAGTCTACAAGCGAATTGCCGTGAAACCGGGTTTTTTAATTTCGACCATCTCTAATGTGGCGAAAATCATAGGACATCAAATCATAAACAATAATGAAAATATATAAAATAATATCATAAAAGAGAAAATTAAAATATTAATATTCTAATCAATGCAAGTTTTCTTTTCTCATCACATTTAAATTGAGCAAGCAAAGAAGCTTTTTTATATCTTCGTTGGGAATGGTTCCAGCATCCTCGAATCGGAGGCAGAGAAACTTTTATCTGCTCAGCCTTTGAGTTAAAGTATTGAAAACATAAAATTCAAACAAAATCAGAAACAAAACTCAGTCTCTTCTCATTCAAACGTTTTATTTAGCACACACTTGATGCGATAGGATTCAAGTATAGACAGTAAAACCAAGTAGTACAAGTCTGACTCATATTTTCCTGTTAACTCTTAACCACTGAAAATATTGAAGAATGGGAGTAATATATTCATGTCATCCTGTTCTTGTCACAAAGATGGCAGAGATGCATTGATAACGAATGAACGGCGATGATGAGTCAAGGATTTTGGAAGTCCAACTAGATTGGATATGCAATAATCAAACATTGACAAAAGAATGATAGGACGAGCTGTGTAAGGACCAAGGAAATAAATTCAGTTTCCGTACTTCAAGCACATTCGAGTAATATAATTGAAAAACGAACTCAATGTCGAAAAATCACTCAGGTTAAAAAAAGAATTAACCGACAAGATCTAATCAGCACTTCAGCACCCAATCGAATAAGTAATGCAAATAAATATAGCGTCTTGTTTACAACAGGAACATTCGTGTTAGTATACTGCACAGGAAACATAAAGTCAGTTACAGATTGAGAAAAGTAAACAGAAGTTCAAAGCGGAATGTAACTGCTGTACACAGGAGGATCAATGGAATTTCCTGGAAGAGAAATTTGAATGATGGCAGCCGAGATAGCTGAAAACGACGGTCTTTGATCGGTGAAACTTGAAGAATGAAAATAGCAGGCGCAGACGGCACAGTGCGGTGAAGGTGCTGAAAGACCCGATGTGACTATAATGGACTGGGATTTCTAAACAATAAAAAATTTAAGAATGGTGAATTTAAAAGGTTGTTACACGGTTGTGCATTTTATAATATATTATAATCTAACATGGCATAACATAGCATAGAATTATATAATATAATGAATCATCCATACAACTGTCACCTAAGAAATAAACGGACAAAACTAGACAAAGGACAGAAACAACTTAATTGCAAAATCATAACATTTTTGTTTATTATCATTACTTGTTTAAAATTGAAAATAATAAAATATGGTCATGAGAAACAAAATATGACAAATAATTATTATTACTACGAGAGATAACCCATAAAAAATTACGGA
>OZ022246.1:20133784-20163476 GCA_963978895.1 Erpobdella octoculata
TCATTTATGTTATTTTCCCATATAACCCATATTGATCATTGTATTTTCCCAATCCTATTTCATTTGTATTATTTTCCCATATAACCCATATTTATCACTGTATTCTCCCATTTCCACATCATTTATTGTATTTTCTTATTCCCACATCATTTATTGTATTTTCCCATTCCCACATCATTTTTTCTATTCTCACATCATTTATTTTAATTTTTTATTCCCACATCATTATTGTATTTTCTCATCCCCACATCATTTCATTTATTTTTCCATTCCCACGTCATTTTATTTATTTTATATTTCCTACATCATTTACATTATTTATAAATTTCCACGACTCTGATTAACCTTTTCACCTCATTATAAAAAACTTTCCCGTGGTAGGTAGTTTTCATTTTAGACCACTTATAAAACTCCAATAATTTGTTTATTCCATAGCAAATTAAATTTCACACGTATTTTTTTCGTATCTGGCTTTGAAAAACCACAACGGAAAAAGGAAACGATTCGCACTATTTCGTAATCGGCTTCAAGACACGAGGCTAGCTAGCCAGGCCTTAATAAGTAGACTGAAGATGCATGCATTGGTAATTGAAGTGACATCTATCGATCACATTTCACGCTCTCACAAATGAAAATCTGACCGAACGAATAACCTCAGCCTCCTTCGATCGAGCGTAAACACAAGAAGCATCCGCCCATCTCCATTTCTCACAGATCCGACGTTATCGATTCAGGAAGACCTAATCAATGCACGCGGATTGCATGGAAAATATTTTCCTAAAGAATTCATCTTATTTTTCCATAAAGGAATTAATTACAGAAGTCATCTCCCTCTAGCGACTTCGTCAGTTTTTTTAGTTTTTTATGACGATGCATTTTAGTTGGCTCCTTGAAGCGTCGCTGGTCTACTGTAATTATAATTTGTTAGTCAAAGTGTAATTGACATTAAATTTATTACTATGAAATAATTATAATACCATAAATACTGTAAAAGTGTTTTTAATAACAAATGAATAAATGTAATAATGTATTTTTTTGATATGATTCAGAGGCCATGTAGAATTTCTAATGCGTTTCTCCCACTGGTTCTTCATCAATCTCATCCTGTTCAACGTTTTTCTCCATTTTCCAACAGCTCTGTATGGTTTTAAAAAGTAAGTTTCATCATCATTGCAGACGTTTTAGGCGTTACTACACGCAGCTTTCACGATGGACTTTCAGCATGATTTTACTTTATCCAACAATTTTGTCGAAAAACGCGTATTTAAAAGTATCAGCCAAATCTTTTTCTAAACTATTAAAAATAAACTCGATAAATTTGTTCAACCTTCGTTATTAGTTCCACGAAACCGATAATTAAGATTCTCTTTTTAACGCACAATTTTTTATGTTTCAGAAAATTTTAGAATTTTTTAAACCAGGTGTTTTAAAACAAAATAAAAATATGTCGGAAAAAAATCCTGTTTTATTCAGTCTTTAGAAATGGCTTTCATTGAGCGAGATTCGATGTGCATTTCCTAATGGAGAATGTTTATAGAAATAAAACCTTGAGCCAGTAAGATTGTTTATAGCAATTGATAAACAGGAAAACTATGAGCTCTGACTGAACATGTATGACCTCCTATGATTAACATAAATAATCCCCGATGTCTGTATAATTGTAGCAATTTTTGTATTTACGTGTGCTGCTAGGTTGCAAAATTAAATATTTTGAAATAAAAAGAAATTGTTTAAAAAAACAATTGAACTTTTCATTAAAAAATTAACTTAATTATTGTTTGATAATTACATTTTTAAAACAGAAACATTGAGTGCAAATTAATTTTAGTTTTATTCTTTTCTAAATCAGTAATCACTCGTGGTAAGCTTTGGTAACTCGAGGAAGATAATATGAGAACTCAACAGTGTTAGTGAACAATACTTTTTATCGAAAATATTTACATGAAAAAGTGACATTATTTACGAGAAACATCGTTATTAAAGAAATCCGGAACTAAATAAATCAACGGTTATTGCTCCATGAAACTACTTATCCTTAGAAAATATTTTTCTTTGCTCCTCTACAATGTTATGTTGATATTCATGAAAATCCGTCAATTCTAACGGCTATCACAAGTGGAATAATAAAAGTAAAGGTCTTAAGGGTCGGTTGGAGGCCAAGATAGCGCCAGGAACAAGCCAGGCATGTGGCGTATGCTATCACATGTGTTTTTTACCGACCACCTGTGAAACTAGATTTCTTCTTACCAATCTATGAAGGAATGAAAAGCTGAGTTACCCACCATTGTTTATATTTACCTGACGACTGACGATAAACTCACGAAATCGCGATAAAGGGCACTACGAGTTTGCCACATGAGTGGGTTGGGCTGAGTTATGTTGAAAAACAATTGCAAAACAATTTTTAAATAAAAAAAATTAACTGTGTGTGAGGTTAAAAAATTTTATTTTAAAGTCGGTCGGGTTGGGCCGGGCTGAACCAGGGGTGGATTAGGTTGGGTCACCAAAAATGGACATAAGTCTTCCATTGTTTTCGTGTATCGATCACACGTGAATTATCACAAACATTCACTCATATGAATTACCACACACTCACACAAACAAACACACACAATTGAATTACCACACACACGTGAATTGCCACAAACATACACATTTCAAGGAAGCTAATACGAACACACATGAAAAGAACGTAATTGCAGCTTGTCTTTCAATCAATATTTCGTCCGCTTCTTGATTCTCATGCAAATTCAGAATAATACAATCACCAATAAAAATATTTCATCCGATCGAATTTAAAAAAGACGCAGTAAAATCAAATCTGACCTTGTAAATTTCACCCTTGTCTGACCCGATGAATGCAACCACGTGACTGTTGACCTCGACTGCAACTACGGAAGTGACGTTCGTGTGACGTAACAACATGGCCGCCATGACGGAGATGGGCTTCTCCCCCTTGACGGGGGCGTTGATGGCGTGCTGACCGCAGTAATCGTCGAAGATTTCATAATTCTTTAAATACAAATTTCGGTATATTATTTTCAGATATTTGTTTAACGAGTATAGAAATAAAACCAATTTATTAATTAAATAATTTAAAATCTTTGTTAAATTAGAATAGTTTAAAATGTTTGGTTGTTTAGAGTCGATGTCAAAACTTTGATAATCGAATTCAAACAATTGTTCCGTTCTCGATTCTGACAACAGACAATTTTTATCTCAAAACTGTGATCCCTTGTGGCAACAAACAATTTGTTATTGTCTTCAAAGCTTATCACGAGGCAAAGTGACGTCCCTGTGACGTATAGGGGGCACGTCTGATGACAGAATGTACTCTGTTGGGTTTATAGATTGAAACATTTTGCTAGGAAAAGAAGAAAAATGACGCAAAAATCGAATGGCGATTTATCATTATTTTGAAAGATTCGTGACGCGAGATTGTTCTTGCTTTTCCTCCACAAACGGCAAAACACGAAACTACGTTTGTTGTCCTTCCGCTATAATTTAATTAATTTTCCCTGCGAAAACATTCCCAGCTTTTATCCATTAAGCAATTTCAACTTCCGGGCATCAAGTTTCACCTCAGCCGAGACACGCACACGCACAGACGTCCACACGTACACGTACACACAGAGACATACTCACACAACAAGCATGCATATACACATAATTGTATACAAATACTCACAGACAACCCTACAGGAATGGACATACAGACACAGACATACAGGCGCATACATGCATGCACATTTCAGACATAGATACATGCACATTGTAAACATAGATACATATATGCAAACTGTATTTATGCACCTTGAACGCATAAGTACATACATACACAATGTATTTATGCACATTATACACATAGGTACATACATACACAATGTATTTATGCACATTGTACACATAGGTACATATATGCACATTGCACACATAGATACACACATACACATTGTACACATAGGTACACATATGCCATTGCACACATAGATACAAACATACACAATAATACACATACATGCATACACACAAATACAAGAGCAGTCATACGAGCACAAACCAACAAGCACAGACACATTTGTTCACACACACACATGCACAAACAGTGACATACAATCCCAGGCTTACAATCACGTACACTCCTTCTACAAGAACACACGCACGTGGAGAAAAAGAAATAAATAACAAGGGATATCAAAAGACGACCGGCTAAAGATGAGGCGAGTTGTAAACACGGTGAATGATCCTTTTATAACTACATATATATAGTAGAACCTCCGAGGGTTCAAGAAGGGCTGCACCTTTTTCCCATAAAAAAAAGATTTTTTTGCAACACAATTGTTTAAATTGTATCAATTTTTGACATCAAAACATTCTCACTGTTTCACAAAATTTATCCTCGAAGTTCCAAAATCAAAGACGCATTCAGTGAGTTACATATCGTATTAAACGTGTACTTATGCCTATCAAATATGCTAACATTGATAGCCTTTTGTGTTTTTAAACCAAAATGTTTTTTTTTTGCTCAGCTCGAACACGCCAGGCTGTGTAATGGAATATTCCATGGAAATGACATGAGCTAGAAGAAAATTGATATTTGTCTTGTAAAAAATGGCTTGTAAATAAATATAGCCCATAGGACTGTGGATGCACACCTTCAATTGAATGACAGTCTTGAGACGAGTGCTTCCACATTTGTAAATCTTATTGATAAAAGGTGTGGGTTAGTGGATGGATGGATGGATGGACGGATGGACGGATGGACGGATGGACGGATGGACGGATGGACGGATGGACGGATGGACGGATGGACGGATGGACGGATGGACGGATGGACGGATGGACGGATGGACGGATGGACGGATGGACGGATGGACGGATGGACGGATGGACGGATGGACGGATGGACGGATGGACGGATGGACGGATGGACGGATGGACGGATGGACGGATGGACGGATGGACGGATGGACGGATGGACGGATGGACGGATGGACGGATGGACGGATGGACGGATGGACGGATGGACGGATGGACGGATGGATGGATGGATGGATGGATGGATGGATGGATGGATGGGTGGATGGATGGATGGATGGAAAAGAAAACGGATCAGTTTACGTATGGATAGAAGAACAGACAGATGAACGAATGGAATGAATATATACCTTATAAAACAACAGTTCTTTATTTGCCAGACGCCATGCGTGCACATTCGGAATAAAGACAGGATAACATAAAGAAATTATTTTCATGGTAAAGTAACATCCACTGACATTAAATAAAGATGATATCGAATGACAACTACATTCATAAATTTTTTTTCACTTTTTTCAATCCATCTCCCTGTTCTTTTCTTCTTTTCCTTTTTTCTTTTTCTCTTTTTTCTCTTTTTTCTACTTTTTTATCTTTTCCATTCTTGCTTAATCACCTTGCAAATTGATTTCACTTTAATTGTGCTCCATTTCACTCCAGGCACCCCCTGGTTCCACTCCCCTGGTTCCACCCCTTGGTTGCAGTTCATTTTATCCAACAAAGTCACGTGGCTTCCGGATCATCCATGGGTGACGTCATATCCGCATTTTCAATTCAATTCGATTGTTTTCATTTTTACTTTTCGATTTCAAAACAAAACAATTCTGCTTGAATTGGTTGTAAAAAATTTAAAACTTTATTTCTCAGAATAATATTAAACTGTTAAATTAATATTTAACTATTAATTTATTTTAATACTAGTTGAATTACTTTTAAAATATTAAATTACTTTCAAAATATTGAATTATTTTTAAACTATAAAATTATTTTTAAACTATTACATTATTTTTAAAATATAACATTATTTTTAAACTATAACATTATTTTTAAACTATAAAATTATTTTTAAACTATTAAAACTGTTTTGTTGAAAAATCGTTCAATTAATGTCCATCCACTTTTCAAATATAATGACTTCCCCCCGAAGCAATTCAGTTGCGAATTAAAGACGTTGCCGCTGGCAACAAATGACGCACTTGAGAAGTTGACCACACTTCATTGACTGGCCACGACAACTGAATTCACAAAATTTAAAATTCGAAGTTTAATGTGGAACTGAAAGAGAAAAAGAGAGAGGGGAGAAAAGAGAGAGAGAAAGAGAGAGAGAGAGGAGAGGGGCAGGAGAGACAGCGGAGAGAGAGGGAGAGAAATGGAAAGAGAAATGAATAAGGAAGGATGTGTAAGAGAAAACGTGCGACAAATGTGAATACATGAAAATGTTTATAGCAATACTTATTCATCGTTTTGAAACACGAATCTAATTATTTAATGTTTTAAAGCAGTTTTAAGTAATTTTGTCCTATTGACAAAATTAGGTGCATTTTTCAATCAAATGTAAAATAAAAAAGGTTTATTTATTTCAGCAATAAAATAGTTGTCTTTAACATAATAAATAGTTTTCTAAATGTTTTTTTTTTAGATTTTTTTATAATAACTTCACCGCCGGTCTTGCTTGCTTGCTTGAATGTTTGCAAACCTTAAAAGGGAAAATTAACGAATTTCTCGTCATCCAATCGAGCTGAAATTTGAAATTTAGGTTTGTTTTTATGACAATGCATTCTATTAAGTTTAAACATTTTTTGAAACAAAAATTCTATTCATGTTTTAAAACAAAAACATATCAAATACAATTAAATAAATGTTTGCATATATCAATTCATAAAAATGTCGTTTTAAAAGGAAAATTTGCAATAAATTAAAAGCCGGCAAATCTTGAAATTTAAGAAATTAGTGAAAAAACATCGTTTTTCACGACTTATTTATTTCAGTTGAAATTTCCAAAATTTCTTCAAATTTTATTTTTTATATTATTCACCTAAATATTTTGAAACTATTTTTCAACAAAAATAAAACGATTTCGCTATTGTCTTCAGCAAACGAAGTTATTTTAGTGAGACGTTTGTTAGGTTTTAAGTCTTCGTAGATCACTATTGTTGAGGTTATAGCTCGATATCACTGATCAGATTTAGATGGTCAATCCGTACCATAATTCCTAATTGTGTTCCATTTCTTTACCTGAATATAAAGATGAAGCAGCCGACGAATGCTGCTGAAACATTTTCTCTGCAAGAAAACAGAATACTGAAACAAAACTTTTCAAGAACTTTTAACGATCAGAAACGACATCACCAAAGAAACGAGAGATTAATAAGTACGAAACTAAACTTTCTACACTTCAGCTGGTATGAGTGAACTTTAGTAGCCAAGTTAAGAACCGCTACAATTCCCCTACCCCGTGTTCATCAAAATAGTCGTCAAATTATCGACATGATCAACACCTAAATCATTAGCATAATCACCGACATTTTCATCATTATAATCACCGACATTTTCATCATTATAATCATCAACATCATCATCATTATAATCACCAGCATCTTCATCATTATAATCCCCAACATCTTTATCATTATAATCACCAACATCATCATCATTATAATCACCAACATCTTCATCATTATAATCATCAACATCTTCATCATTATAATCACCGACATCTTTATCATTATAATCACCAACATCTTCATCATTATAATCACCAACATCTTCATCATCGTAATCATCAACATCATCATCATTATAATCACCAACATCTTCACCATCATAATCACCAACATCTTCATCACTATAATCACCAACATTTTCATCATTATAATCACCAACATCTTCATCATCATAATCACCGACATCTTCATCATTATAATCACCGACATCACCATTAATTTATTGGTTTGCAAAATGCCTGAACCTGATTTGACCTTTTTCACGCATATTTAAGTGTTTCCTTCCAGCAAAGAAAAAAATTAAATGTCGAAAATCACAAATTTTTAAGCTTCAAGAAAATTCAATTAAATCAGTTTAAATACATAGGTGCATAAAGATTATAAATTTATGTTAAATAGGCTGGTCTTCGCCAGGACGACATAGAAGCAACTTACTCAGTGTTACACAATGACATGCAATAAACGTATTTCCTTCTCTTTTCACCTTAATATATTATTTTGTGTAAATGGAAAAAAATATAAAAAAAAATGTAATAATCTTACGGTTGTGACGCAGGGGTTCGGTTGCACAAAATGGTCGGGCCCGGTCGAGCCCTCACCCCTGAAACATTTTTTGACCAATTCGACGAATACTTTCTCGGATTCGTTCATCGAAAAAATGCACACAGCTGAGTCTCTTTTAGCGACTGATCCGTCATCTTGCTCGTCTAATTTGTCATCATTATCATCATCGTCCACTTGTGATGAAGATGAAGACGACGACGACGACGATGGATGACCGGGTGCTTTCGTAAACACCGCAATTAAGAAAGCCCTTTGAATGGTCGAATCGGTTTTCGGATGTGAATTAATCGGATTCGAAGCCGCTCTGTCCGAATGCTTTCTGTGAATCGACTCTCGCTGACCGCGTCGCAGTTGATTCTTCGAACTCGGAGAAATGCGAAACTGGAGATCGAGGAAGGCATTTGACGTTTTATCGATACTGCGCGAGCGTTTATGCATTTCGGCATTACTCTCCGAACCGGGGATGGCCGATGTCTGCACGTGATCATAGCTGGAAAGAGCTTCATTTGCAGGACCATTCCGCTGTGTCCGTGAGTCGTTGTTGCTTTTCATGTAGTTGTTCCTGGGGTCGTTGCTGGATCGTTTAGGTCTGTTGTTGCTGGTAGTAGTAGTAGTCGAAGGAGTGAAGGAGACAAAAAAAGCGCTTTTCAGTTCATTGAAGTGGATTTTTTCCAGTACTCGTGGAATTTCTTTTGAATATTTTTTTCCACCTAAAAAAATATTTCTTTTTATTTCTTCATTTTACGTTTTAAGACCTTCTTCTCATTAAAATATTGATGGCTTGACTTTGTTTGTTGTTATGGAGATGTCGCGTGATGTTTGACCAAGCTTTTATCTCAAATGCCATCATTACCATCACCGCCGTAAACATCATCATTACTATCACTCACATTAATATCCATAGTTACTTCCATCATCGACGATTTCATTGATGTTTCATTTACTAAAAGACCATTTCGTCATCGTCATCAGAGGCATTATCATCATCATCATCATCATCATCATCACCATCATCATCACCCCCATCATCATCATCATCATCATCATCATCATCATCATCATCATCATCATCATCATCATCATCATCATCATCATCACCATCACCATCACCATCATCGTCATCGTCATCATCGTCATCATCATCATCATCGTCGTCATCATCACCATCAGCTTCACCGTCTACTTCTTCTTCATCCATGTGCCCATAACATTCCAGATCCATCTCCGTATATGAATGTAACAAGGATTCACTGCCCTGGCAGACACGTGACATCATAGTCGTCACGCCGACGGGGTCGTCACTGGCCTGCTGTGACGTGTGTGACAAAGACGGCTGGTTCGCTATGAAGTAGCTGAAACCAGACCAGCTGAAGCCGTAGATGTATTCGATTTTGAATCTGTCGAGTTGACAAGAAATATTATTTGATTGGGTTGAGTGTGAAAATATATATTTTACTGAATTTGTTTTAAAATGTTTTATTTGTGTTATTATTATTATTATTATTATTATTGTCCTTTCCAATAATGACAACAAGGTTATTTTTCAAATGATAATATTCAAACGCTATTGTTTAAACAATGACATTCAGTTATATAAGATATATTTTAAAGTATATTGTTTTCAAATGCTTAAGTTTTAAATTTTTTTTAAAAATGCATAAATAATCTTATGAACGTAAAACGTCTGTAAAACAAGAAAAAGAAAATTACATACGCCAGTCTCTTTTATCAATAGGGAAGTCGAAATGATAAAACAGTAGTCGAGTTGTTTATTAGATAAAGTAAAAAATAAATTTTAATAAAAATACTAAACGATGATAAATTGCAATGCCCTTTTAAGAAAACATTTTTGTTCATTCTTCAGCTTTAAATTTTTTCAGTTTTTTTTCTATTTAACTTTTTTTCTCACGCATTAAAACATTTCTCCCGACAGCTTTTGCATATTTTTATTTTTTTCACTATCAACGTATACACTCATCACTCACTTCATATCTCACAACCCACAATTCCTCTTCTCAACCCACTTACTTTTTCTCACAACCCAAACACCATTTCACCACTCACATACTCTTTCACACCTAAAAACCATCTCACCACCAGCACACCTTTTCAGTACCCACACACCCTCACCGTCCATCCCACCCTCATACCACCCACACACCCTCATACTACCCACACACCCTCACCACCTACCACTACCACCCACCTGTCTCTTCTCTGGACCTCCACGTCCATACGTGACGGAGTGAGTACATTGCTGGAGAAAAGTTCCATGTTGTCCTGGTTCCTGGTGCAGATGGAAGGAACAATGTCCTTGTAAGCCGACAGACCAATACTGCTTCTTGTTGATGCAACGTACAATACTTTCGCTCTCCGGGGTGTACTGTTTGTCTGTTTTATTAAATTACTATTATTATTATTTCCTAATTATTTTGCTTCATTATTAAAAATTCATTTAACCAAATTAATTTAACGTATAAGTAAATATAACATATGTACAGAAATTTTCTTACATCGTCACTTGATTTATTCCTTCACTAAATCTAAGTTAAAAATTAATACATCCTAAACATTAACAAACAAATAGAACTTCTAATTTTGATAAACGAACAAATCCTTGTATGCATCAGTGTGCGCTGCAGACACGAAAAGACACCAAGACGGTCAGACAGCAAGACGGTCAAACAGCAAGACGGTCAGAGAAACAGATCGTAAAATAGATTTAACTTTTAAACATCTTGCATGGACAGCATTTTAATTGTACAACTGAGAAATCTGAGATCAACTAGCTCAGATGGGATTAAACACAGGTGTGCTGCCGTCCCTTAAATGCAATGATAATAACCCATTTTGTTGATTCATAGTCTTATGGAACATGGCGAACTCTGAAAGCAGGAAGGGTAAGGAAGGGAGCGCCAGATGGAAAATAAAATTAACAAATGCATTTTATTATCTAGAATCCGTATGGCAAACAGTATTAGCAAAACTTTTCCAATTAAATTTTGTTTTTAAAAGGAAATCCGTAGTTTATGTTTCAAATTGAGTTTTAGTAACCCTTATATGAAGGAGACTGCAAAGTAGACTTGATTAAATAGGTTGCCATGAATATAGGAATGTGTGAGTGTGTGGGTTTGTGTGTGCGTGTGTGTGTGCCAAGAATATAGGAATGTGGAATCTGATTAATACATTTGACCTTGGCCTTGAGCGACCGTTCATTCACCAAGTACGCCCCCTCCATTTCCTCATTGGAAAAGAAGCAAACGGACACGGGTCATTAACAGCCCGTTTTGGGCTTGTGCTGGCTCTCTTTATTTTTCGATTCAATTGGCTTTAAAAAAAACCATTGAAGGATGCTCTGCGGTTTGGTGAGAAAATTGATTGAGAAATGACTGATGGTCTGTTCTTTGTGGCAGTTCGATTATGAACGATCGTCGTTCGTTTGAATGCGATTAAAAAAAAAGTTGTGTTTTTTATTATCCGACGAATCAGAAAATTAATTATTTCTTAAAAGTACAAGTGAACTGCAGCGCTATCATTATAATCATCATCATAGTCATCATTATCAAAATTATAATAATAATCATCATCATCATCATCACCGCAACCAACAACAAAAACTTTTTCTTCTTTTCTGATTCTGAACACATGGGACGAAATCTGGTATCAGAATCATCGCTCGATCTAATCAAATTTTCCATCATCAGCCTCATTCAACCTTATTTCGAAACGGGAATTTTTCTTTTTCGGTTTCACTATCGCATTTGCATCAAATCTACAACTCTACTTACCAGTTTGAACATCACCAGAAAAAACGGCTTACGTTCTGATTGTAGAGCAATGGCGACGCCGGTCCATTTGGCGGCGGCGACGGTGCAAGAAACATAACGGCAGATGAGTAGGGGTCGTTCGCCACTATCAGACCGTAGATCCTTTCGTCGTGTGCCGCCACGTTGTTGAGGTCGTAGCGGGTGCAGTGGCCCTGGGAATAAAAATTAATTATGGACCTAATGGAGCTGTTATGAACATTTCGTCATGGCAACACGCCATGGTCTTGTAATTGCCCTTTTAAAACATTTATTTTAATGCATTTCTGCTCTCTCGTTTGAGTTAATTAAATTTATTTCGAAAGTTTTTAAAAGTTGACATTTTCATTTATTTCATTTTTAATCATAAACACTTGGATTGATTTTTATATAAAAAAATCAGTGGCTTAATGTTAGCAAGTTTTGAAAACTGTTTTTAAATTAGATGTTTGAAAAGAAAAGATAAAAAGAGAAAGGAAAAGGAAAAAAAGAAAAAAAAGAAAGAAGAAATAAATGGAGGCAGAGAAAAAGAAAGAGGAAAGGGAAGCGTGGAGTGTAGCGAACATTTGAGCGTTTGAGCGACATTAACCAGCCAAGAGAGGATGGCTTCCATCAATAATCCTGTTATGTCTCCTAATACACGTCTGACGATGCATTTGCCTGACATGCAAAACTCTCAGTTGCTATGAAATGAACGAGTTGATTTCGTTCCAACGTTCAATAAATTGATTGTTCTTTTAAATGAGGTTCCATAAATCATGTTTTACAGCAACAACAACAAAAAAAGAGAATTACTTTGTAGTAAAAATATTTCGAAATTATGAAAAAAAAATTACTTGAAAAAGATTGGAACACACGAGAAGTTTTCCAATATCGGGAAGTACAAGCAAAACCTTGTTGTAGCTGTCGGTGAAAGATTTTTCAAAATCCTTGCAGTCGGGCGCTGTCAGGCAGTGACAATCATCTTCAGGTGAAGGACAGAAAGGACTGTCCATCTTGGGACCTGTTTCAACTACACTTCCCACAGTCATCGACGAAAAATTAAATTTTGAGGTTGTTTTAGCTGCGCTAAAAGTAGAGGTGTGTTTAGTCGAAAGCTGGTACAAGCGATTGACGCCAGCCACGAATGCAGACTGCTTGTGGCGGACAAATCTTTGAAGAGGTAGTACCTCGGCATCGGGGGCGTCAAAGACCGACAGTGTCAGGGCAGTCAGTGGCGGCAAACGAGCGTCAAGAACTTTTGTCGTGGTGGCAGATAATGACGACAGTGATGTCGATTCAAACGTGAAAGATGATGATGATGATGATGACGACGATGATGATGATGATGATGTCCAGGAAGAGTGCGTGGTTGATGAAAGCGGTGATAAAGAGAGTGATGGAGCATTGGCTGTTGAGGAAATTGATGTCGTAGATAAGGAGGGGAAATGGAGAGAAATGAATAAATTCCAGATGAGCAGTAGTAATAAATTATCACTGATGTGGAAGGTAATGTACGCTCTGCACAGCACTAAGATCATCTTCATTTTTTATTATAGGAAAACCAAAGAAGAAATAGAAAAAAATAAAAATAAAATAAATATGAAGAAAAGTTAAATAAGAATGTAAAATGCTCGATTGAAGATGAAAATATCGGCTATGCCGAAGGTCAAACAAAAAAATCTTCCCGCTGAAAAAAAAACTTTGTTACTGAAATGATCAGTAGAAAAGAAATGGAATGATATTTCTGCGAGGTTCTTTGATCAAAAACGTTATTTTTTCAGATTTTCTTATTTCCTATATATTTTTTTCTTTTTTTCCGGGACGGCACAAAAGCAGGAGATCGAGCAAGGAGCGTTTTGTAAATTCAATTTCAGACCGCAATCAGATTACAGAAGAGAGTTTTGTAATTCCAGTTCCCTCCTTCCCCTGCTGCTTCATGCTTTGCTTTTTCCACCTGAAATTGGAAAACAAGAAAAAATATTTAACGCCTCATCATTCCCTCGACAAATTCAAAACAAAACAAGCGGACCTCCTGGGGGCGTGATTGAAAATAACTGATATTTGCCATTCTACTTTATACTTTTTTATATTTATATATTTTATTTATTCAATTATTTTTATAGTTATTTGTTTAAATATTTGTTTAAAACATCTTATTATGTTGGTTATATATAAACGTAAGACATGATATTTCTTTATTCTCACGAAGAAATGCAGTTATCACAAACCGGAAGAAAATTTATTTTCTAAATCTTCAATAACTGAAAAGTAATTTTGCACAACATTTTGATAATTATAGGGAGAGAATTAAATTGTCGAGGTAGAAATTATATGCAACCATGACTACCATAAAACGAGAATGCTGGTTGGTGGTGGTGACGATGATGATGATGATGATGATGACGATGACGATGACGATGATGATGATGGATGATGATGACGATGACGATGACGATGACGATGACGATGACGATGACGATGACGATGACGATGACGATGACGATGACGATGATGATGATGAAGACGATGATGATGATGACGATGACGATGATGATGATGAAGACGATGATGATGATGATGATGATGGTGATGGTGGTAGTGGTGATGATGATGATAATGATGATGATGATGATGATGATGATGATGATGATGATGATGATGATGATGATGATGATCACGACGACGAAGACCACGACGACGATGATGATGATGATGGCTTAAGGTGGAAAAAAATTAAATATACAAATTGTAATTTATTACTTATTTAAATAAACATTTTTGGTAAAAAAACAACTAAATTTTAATTTTTCCAAAAAAAAGCAGAGAAATTTATAATTTATAATAATGACAACTTTATTATCGCTTTAGAAACGATGTCAAGAATTAATCGGCAGAGATTTATTTCAACATTTCTCAATTTAATGTTTCTTGAATTTAGTTTTTTGCAAGCGAAAATAATTCATAAATAAAAACCTTTAAAACATATAAAAAAATTATTTTTATTATTTATTCTTAATTTCAATATCTTTAAATATGTAATAAACTACAAATAATGTTTTATTAATGTTGTATATATAAACATAAATAAGATATATATATATATATATATATATATATATATATATATATATATATATATATATATATATATATATATATATATATATATATATATATATATATTCTTATTTATGGTGATAAACTAAATGTATATGTAATAGTAATATTTACATCATTCCAACAAACAATAATATATTGACCAAGAGATATATTTATGCAATGAATATAAGCTTAAGCGGAAAAAAAACAATAGAAGATATTTTTATATTTTTGAAATTTTATTTCTTACATGTCAAACTGCCAAGCAAACAAGTCACTGAGATGTTGTATTTATTGAAGATGAACATGAAGATATTTCGTCGTTCGGATTCATAACTAATTCAAATGCAATCGTATCCACCGGCGTACAATATCACACAGCTATATCAACTTGTTCCAATTATAAGCCTTTTATATATTTAATTTATTAAGAAACGGTTTTATTGACATTTATATTTATTATTGAATTATTAAATTAAATTAAGTCTCAAAACAATACT
Organism: Erpobdella octoculata; assembly: GCA_963978895.1. Classification (NCBI taxonomy): domain Eukaryota; kingdom Metazoa; phylum Annelida; class Clitellata; order Hirudinida; family Erpobdellidae; genus Erpobdella; species Erpobdella octoculata. The sequence goes on from OZ022246.1 coordinate 20,149,271, forward strand.
TCTATTCTATTAATTAGCTAAGTTCGACAGGCTTTACTTATTTAATCTAAATAATTCAAATTCATTGAAACGAATGTGTTTGTTTTTTAACCATTCAAACATCATTGAAGTCGTTAATCGACAGTTGATCAGTAAATTAAGGAGTTATTTTGTTAATAAATGTATATATGTTAATGTAACATGTTAATAATTCTAAAAATTAAATTATTTCTTCTCAAATTACTTTAATTTTTTTTTATATCCCAAGGGATTGGTTGAATTTCTAATAGTTACTTTACATCCATAGTAGAGATCACTTTTTTAGGTCTCGGCTCGGCCCGTCGACAACTTAGCCCAGCCCGTTTTAAAAACCTAAACTCCTGGCCCGGAACAGCCCGTTTGAATTAGGCCCGGCCCATTCTTACAGGCCTAGAAGTTCTATATACTTGATGAAAAACTTCGGCCCGTCCCACCTTGACTTCAGGTTTGGCCCGGCCCAACTGAAGACCCTAAAATCACTAAAATATCTATATTCTTGGTGAAAAACCTCGGCCCGTCCCACTTTGATTTAAGGTTTGGCCTGGCCCGTGTGAAGACTCTAAAAGAACGGCTTGGCCCAACCGGTGATAAACTGGACTTAGCTACTTTTAACCGGCACAAAACTTCAAAATACTAATTTTTACATTTGTAGCACTTACAGTTTTTGAGTAGCAGTTATTTTGAAATCAAATAACCCTTATTTCCACCCCACATTTGAGGTCCTGGAAACCAAATTTTTAAAAAATTTTGAAACACTTATATCATTATTTTTTGAGTAAATACTAAATACTAATTTTGAAATCTGTAGCATTCACAGTTTTTGAGTAGCAGTTACTTTAAAAACCAAAAAAACCTTTTTCCACCCCACATTTGAGATCATGAAAACCAAAATTTCATATATCCTTATTTTTAGAGTAGAAACTAAATACTAATTTTTACTTTTGTAGCATTTACAGTTTTTGAGTAGCAGTTACTTTAAACACCAAGTAACCCAATTTTCCACCCCACATTTGAGGTCCTGAAAACCAAATTTTCAAAAAATAGTGAAACACGTATATCATTATTTTTAGAGTAGAAACTAAATACTAATTTTTACTTTTGTAGCATTTACAGTTTTTGAGTATCAGTTACTTTAAAAACCAAGTAATCCTATTGTCCAGCCCAAATTTAAGGTCCTGGAAACCAAATTTATAAAAAAAATGGTGAAACACGTATATCTTTATTTTTAGAATAGAAACTAAATACTAATTTTTAAATCTGTGGTATTTACAGTTTTTGAGTAGCAGTTACTTTAAAAAACAAATAACCCTATTTTCCACCCCACATTTGAAGTCCTGGAAATCAAATTTTCAAAAAATGCTAAAACACGTATTTCATTATTTTTGGAGTAGAAACTAAATACTAATTTTTACTCCTGTAGCATTAACAGTTTTTGAGTAGAAGCTACTTTAAAAACCAAATAACCCAATTTTCCAACCCACATTTGAGGTCCGGGAAACCGAATTTTCAAAAAAATGGTGAAACACCTATTTTTTTATTTTTCAAAAAGAATCTATATACCAAATTTCAAAATCTCCTCATTTTTGGTTTTCGAGATATACATTGTTTTAGAAAAAAGTTTGTTTTCCAGTTTTTTCCCCTCAGGAGCAAAATTTTCAAAAATCCTTTCTTAGCGGATGTTTACGCTATAAAAGTAATATAAGTTCCAAATTTCACGTTCCTAGAATGAGGCGTTTGAGCTCGGCGTTGATTATCAGTCAGTCATCTGTCAGTCAGTCAGTCAGTCAGTCAGTCAGTCAGTCAGTCAGTCAGTCAGTCAGGACATGTTCTTTTATATATATAGATATATATATATATTCCTTAAGGCACACTCCATTGAAAATAATGGCCCATTTTGCGTTTATCAGTTTTCGCGAAAAAGCCTCGATGTGTCTAAACTTAGAAGACGAAAAAGGCACACTCCATTGAAAAACAATTTTTTATGTCCGTCATTTTATTTCTATCTTGACATGTACTAACTGCAGTTTCGGAAAACTTTTTTCCATCCTCAGACCCCGAAAACAAAATAACTGTTTAACGAAATAAAGTGAACCTACCACGTGCTATAAATGCAAAAGTCAGAACAGAAATTAGAAAATCAAAGGGCACAACTGAAATGTAAAATGTAAACATATATATATATATATATATATTTAAATATTTGGCGGCGACTAGTTGGACAGCGACTAGTTGGACAGCGACTAGTTGGCAGCGACTAGTTGGGCGGCGACTAGTTAGGCGGCGACTAGTTGACCTGTACCCCAAAAAGTGTTTCAACAAAATCAAGAACAAAGTTCTCAATCAAGCAAGTCGATCTGCTGCTGTTTTGTTTAATTCATAAATAAAAATGTTCTAAGTTTGCCCCAAGCCAATGGTCTCCAAACATTCTGGATCAATTGCTTCGACATTTTGACATAACGAGAAGGTTTTTAATGTTCTCATTACTTCAGGTTGTATTTAAATCTGTTGTTTTATATCCAGAGTTTTTCAATGCCACAGAACAATACTTTTAAGCAAGAAATTACGAGTTTTCAACGTTCCATATTCGTTATATGCTGTTCACACAAATTGCTCGCAAAAACTTAGATCAACTCAAAATGTAAGACAAGCGATTTTTCAAAATGCAGCCGTTAAACAATGCCTAATAAATCCATTGTACGCATTTTTAATCGTACGGGTATTTCAAATAAAAATAACCTGTTGAGAACTATGAGTGGTTTTGTATTATTATTGCAACATTAACTAATAATTTTTTTCTTTTTTTCAGTACAAGCGATCTGCTTTGCTTTAGTTCATCAAAATTATGCTTTGCAGAAGATCGCATTTGTAGAGTGGAACAAATACGTGAACAAATCACTAATAAAATTGAGGACGCTCAGATATAACTGAACAAGCAAAAAAACAACCAAAAGTGTCAACGAAAAAGAACAAATCAACGTCGACAACAACTTCATACTTAGCTTTCACGCCATCACAATTTTTAGCATTCCACCACAGCCCAGCTTAAGCCGACATGTTCTCGTTAGGAAGGCTGTGAAGTTTAATAGAGAAACAAAAAAATACGTTGGTTAACCAGAAAAATTAAACTGCCTCAATTTGGAGAACCGCCAAAAATATTAAAATCTTTGATGATGATGTTTTTACCCACCGCATTCCTAGGAATGAACAAATATGCTATTTTAACTTAAGACGCTGCAATTCCCAGTTTTGTTGTAATTTGCAATTACCACCAACGAAGCTCAAAGTAAATTTTTATAACGGCGCAGTTTAAAAATAAACAAGAAAAACATTTCACATGCAAAAACATGTATTGATGTTTCAGTTTGAATTTTTTAATGTTTTAACCATATTTTATACGTGATAGGACAAAAGGCGTTCAATGTTTAAACTTTTTTTTATGTGAGACAAAATAGCGGTCAATACAAAACAAAAAGAAGTGAAGCTAATCAGAAAAAAAGAAAGAGCGAAAAAAAATCTTTAAAAAGTCCGAGCGAAGCCGGGTAAACCAGCTAGTATGCCTGGGCTTATATATTGTGTGTGTGTGTGCATTGCTCGGAGTACTTAAAATATCTTTATGCATGTGTGTGTGTGTGTGTTTCTCAGTGTAATTTCTTGTATTTATGATTATTTGTTTTTATTGTTGTCCACTTCTTCTTCACTCGAGCAGATCCATGCATTGAGTTCTTCTTGCATTATCTCATTCATCCACACACTCATTCATTCAATCATCTCTTTCATATTCGTGGTCCACTCCCCTTTTTTATCCGTTTTTCTCTATTATTATTAGTAAATGAGAAAAAAAAACTTTGGCAATATTTTTTCTCGGTTTTATTAAACATTATTAAACATACCATTTGTATCAAAACTATACAATCAAATATAGAAAAACAGTTAATAATAACAATAGTAATGAAAATAATTATTATTATGATTTTAATGCTTTTATTATTACTGGTAATAATACTGCAGCAGTAGCAGTTGCAGTAGCAGTAGCAGTAGTAGTAGTACTAAATAACCAAATAAAAACTAAGAATGGCATGAACTAACGTATCGACGTTCATGTCTTAATGTTCTGTTTGTTCGCATGGGCTTTCAATTGTTTTCGTGTGGAAATGGCAAAAACGATGCTGCGTGGCGTTATTAGTATCATTGATATTATCATTTTTTTTAATTTGTTGAATAAAAGTTGAATTTGAATCTGGGGTGAAAAGAGGAAGAATGAGGTTGATAAAACCTGTAGGGTTCATGTGTGCGCTAATGCTCTGTGTAGAAAGTATGAGTGTGTTGGTAAAATGTATTAGTGTGTTGATGGACAGTTTGAACAGTATGTCCTGTGCAATGTGGATACATCAGTGTGTGGATGGATAGTTTGGACAGTATGTGCAATGTGGATGTACAAGTGTTTTGAAGGCAGAGCCGTCAATTGGGATAAGCAAGGGGCCATTGAGTGGGCCCCCTGAGGTAGTTTAGGGCCCCCCAAAAGATATAAATTGTGCCTCAAAAATGGGCTGAGAAGTTGAAGCTTGAGATGTTTGTGCGGCCTTTTGTAAAGGTAGGCGGGGTTCCTATGATTGTGAAGTGGGCCTCTTGTGACATTGTACTGGACCTCTTAAAAAGATGAGTGAGCAAAAATGAAAAGTAGAGAATTGGATTACTAACTTCCCCCCCCCCGGTCATCAGGTTTTTTGGGAGCAAAAATGTAAATAAGGTTTTAGAAAAATCAAATTTTTTTAAATTGGTGGGTTCTCATAACAAGTTGCCCCCCTAAGGTTTTGCCGAAATGACGTCCTGGTTGATGAGTTGTGTGTAAAGTATATGTGTGTGTGTTTAATAGGTATGCATCTATATGAGTGCGCATATGGGGCGAGTGTGGATGGGTAGATTAATTGAGTATTAGGCTGAGCAAAAACATTCGTTGTCATTGAAGCGGGAAAGCCTGCAGATGCGAGAGATTACCTCGATTCGACGATGATTCAAAACTTAACTGTTCCACATGGAATTATAAAAAAATAAGATTTTGTGTTGGTTTTTGATCAGATTAAAATATGTTTTGTTGTTCTCCATCTAATTCTGCTTTACTATCAATAGAAAAACTCAGTAAATGACTCTTTTTTTGTACGTGTTTTGCGAAAGTTTAATATTAATTTTTTAAATTTAATAATTATTAAAAAAAAAATTTTTTTCTTCAAAAATTAGAAACGTTATAAATCACGATTACATAAATCAAAAGTAGTTTTAGATTCAGAAAAAAAAACCTTTGATAATTATTTTCAATCGAGGAAATATGCGTTGAAAAAAACTGTGGCAGGTAGGTTTCGGATGTTTTCTTGCTGAAGTTAGACAGGTGATCTATCAAACTATTAGCACCACAAACTCGAGCAATCCTCACAAAAAGCATACGTGATTAATCAGGAGCAAAATTTTTAAAAACCTTTCTTAGTGGGTGCTTACGCTATAAAAATAACATTAGTTCCAAATTTCACGTTCCTATGATGGCCTCATTAGACTGGTAGATCTAGCAGTTTTTCGAGGCAACATGGGAAATTTTAATAGACAAGCCAATTTTTATACCATTCAATAGAGAATATGTTGTAGAATGTCTGTATGAAGATACCACGAATGAGCAGTTATGGTACTCTAGTTATTAATGATTTTAGACGTACTCTTTTGTCTCATTACGTAAGACAATGTCGCGTTACGCGCAGTAACATATTTACTCGCTCAGCCAGTAAGAATTCAATAAAGGCTAGTTTTCTATGCTATATTTGCGTTATCTTTGTATTCATTTTGCATTGCCGGTTTTATCGCGTTTGAATTCGATTTCTCTTCAATATCTTAACGTTTTATTTAAGCCTTAGATTTTGATTTGGACGATTTTGGATTTTTAGCAGCGTTTTTTTTAAATTTCCTATTCATTTATATAGTTGTATAATTGTATAGTTTGTATAGCATAGAACATAGTTTTTTCTTTGGTCAGTCTGAGTCTTGTCTTTTGTCTGTCATTCTGGTATTTTTTTATTTTCTTTTATTCGTGTTATTACATCTGTTAAGTTTGGTTATGGTAAGTTTGTATTGTAGTTAGCACATTTTTTAATCTAAATGTAACTAATATCGCAATGTAGTGCGTTGTGTGTAAATCTGCTACTTAAGATTACTTAAGAAAAACTAATCTAAATATTGAAACAAGATGGGAAAACTTCTTTATTGAATTCTGCAACTGTAATTGGAGATACAATTTTAATTGACAGTTTAACTCTATAAATGTGGATGTTTGTATACATAAGTAAATAACAAAGCAATTCTTTAAAGAAAAATAATCAGCCCCAGCCTTGTGTTAGTTTTAGTTCTAGCAGCTAGCTGATCTAGCTCAAATAAAAAGAATTTAAGATCTAAGTTTTCCACACAATAAACAATTATTCCAATCAAATATAAAGTAGTTCAAAAATTATTCCTGGAAAGCTAACTCAACTGAAAATGCATGTTTTGAGAACTCATTTTCAGGAAATGAAATTGAAGTATTTCTTAGACAATGATAGATGGAGCTGGGGAAAATAGATTTTAAGTTGTGTTTCATTAATACTGATATAGAGGCAGCACCTGATAGCCTAATTATTGTATAAGTTGTAAATGTGAAATTTTAAAAAAAGCCCATGCTCTTCTAAAAGTTGTTCATGTTTTAAATATGAGCTACATTGTATCTGCCTGTAAACATTGCTATGGTAAAGTTTGTACTAAATATCTTCATACTGATAATCTTGAAGTAGATATGTTTAAGGGTGATATATGTGGAGGCCTGTATGAAAAAACTGTTAAAATCGATGAGATATTATTTTAATTAGGCTTGCCCAAAATTAGTCTTTGTTTTTGGACGTATTTATTCTTTAAATTGGCAAGGTTTTGATGCTTATTAAAATAGCTCTTGTATATTTCTTCCAGTTACATGTCTATTATTGTTGTAACAAGTTCTTCTGCACATGAGGATATTGCTAAGCATTGTCTCAATGTCAAAACTGTTTGCTTGTGTGTTATAATAAACAGCAAACAATTTGACTATGATATGATGTGCATTATTTATCTACAAAATCCTCATAATCTACACTTCCCAGTTTACTTCAGCCAGCACGACAAAAGTTGCTAACAGTGTCTCTGAATTGAATTAAAATTTGACAATGTTTAAAGTGGTGTTAGTCAGTGTTTAGTGTTTAGAATGTCTCTTCGGAAGCACTGAAGTGTCACAGCCAATGTAACAGCAGCTGGCAAACCATTCTCAGTCTGGCAACCCCGAACCTTCTGTCTACAGCACTCTTGATATGTGTGGTGGACACAAGAAGTAAAGTCGTGGATAAAGATCTGACTCTTCTGCTCAACTGAATTGTGCTCAATATAATGATTTTTGAAGCTAGATAACAGTTATTATTATAATTATTTAATAAGTTGAAACTTATACTTTGTTTTTAGAATTAAAATTTATGTTGTTCTAAAAACCAGTGTTTGATAAATTTCTTGTCTTTAAGATGTTTGAGCATGTTTCTTTAAAAAGTGGTACGATTCCCATAACCGGCACCCCCTTCAGCTATTTTCAAATAAGGTTGTGTTTTCAGGTTGTATTGCTTTTTAAATACAGGAGAATTTCGAAAACGTAGACTAGTTGAGTGTACATAATCGTTTATATAGAGGAGTTAAACTAGTTTAAGTTTAAGCATTTGATAATCAACATTCTTCGGGCAGCTCCATAAGCAAACGGAAAATAAAAGTGTTGTTAAAAAAATATAGAAATAAATAACTAAACTGTTTTATGAGCATTTGAGCGTAAAAAGTTTAAATTTCGTGGAGATAATTTGTAAATTAAGCGTCACTTTTTACGCAGAAATAGAAAAAGCTGGCTTTTGATTGGTTGGCGTTAATAAACAGATTCGCGAGTTTTGAGCAACTTCTTTTGCTAATAACTTTTTTTAGGGACCGATCTGTGTCTGGTATCTCTTTCCAGCTCTTAGTTATAACAAATACTATAGTTTAATGTACTTTTTGGCTTGTCTATTAAAATTTCCGAATCAAAAGCTAAATCTACCAGACTACATCTGGGCGTTGATTAGTCAGTCAGTCAGGACATGTTCTTTATATATATATATATATATATATATATATATATATATATATATATATATATATATATATATATATATATATATATATATATATATATATATATATATATATATAATATTGATAACTTTTTTCACGATGTTCATTAATCTATTTTTTATAAGACAAAACTTTTACAGTTAGTTAAACAATTAAGAGGTTTATAATTGTTTTGAACACAATGCAGCATATTGAAGAAAAAATACTAAAGTAGTACAACGCGAAAGAAGATTATTGGTTTGTTTAAGAGTTTCTCAAGCAGAAAAGCCAAGCGTGGACTTAGGATCATATTTCATTTGCTCACAAAAGAAAGATGGACTCGCGATTATTCCGCAAGGATTTCTAAACTGTACGTGAATCTGTGAGATATATTCTTAACGGAATGGCGACTAACAGAATTAAATTATCAGAGGAATCAATTCGACCTTATTTTTGTTTAAATATGAAGTTAAAAGGTCGCGTTTCAACGAATTGGAGAAAAAAAATTTGCTTCGTTTAGTTGTCACTGAGTCCGAAGCCCGGGGTCGTGAAAGTGAAAGCAATAAACCCCCCTCCCTGGTTTTTAGTAGATAAGTCCAAATGTAACCAATAAAAGCAAATCTAATCGAAACTGAAAGTAAAAAGTTGAAGAACTTTCCACTCCTCTGGCAGTCCCGGCATAGAAACACAAAATAACGCCTGACCGGAATGACTATAAAACTGTTACCAACGTTGCAGAAGAGGATTAGTGGATAAATAATGTTGATGCTGCAGATGTGTGGATGTTACTAATGTTGATGCTGCAAATATGTGGATGTTTCTAATGTTGATACTGTAAATGTGGAAATTTTTAACGCCGATTTTCTTGCCAATGCTAATGTAGCCAGTGTTACAAACTCAAATGCCGAAGTTGATGTTGCCAATGTTGAATTCTTGCAATTATATTTCAACAGCAAAACATGTCATCGTTCTTGTGACTGATTTGGTAGATGCCAGAAGTGATTGTTGGTTGTGATTGTTTTGTTTGTATGTAGGTCGTGACATGGGTCATGCGAGGTTTTGAAGAGATGACATTTATTATGGTCCAGATGCTTTTTTCGCTTGAAATAGGCGACCGAAGTAAAAAAATCCCAGCGGTGGTTGTGATAGTGATGATGATAGGGATGATGATGATGATGATGATGATGATGATGATGATGATGATGATGATGATGATGATGATGATGATGATGATGATGATGATGATGATGATGATGATGATGATGATGATGATGATGATGATGATGATGATGATGATGATGATGAAGACGAAGACGATGACGATGACGATGACGATGACGATGACGATGACGATGACGATGACGATGACGATGACGATGACGATGACGATGACGATGACGATGACGATGACGACGACGACAATGATGATGATGTTATTGAAGATGTTATTGAAGATGGTAATGGAACAAGATTAGCTACGAGCATGATGTTAATTGTTTATTCAAATATGTTTCAATATACAAAAAACAAATTTCTAAAAAAAATCTTTTTAATAATTTGAAACAGTTTTTAGACGCTTTATTGGGTATAAATATTTTTTTTTTTTGCAATTTTTAGGCACAATTGAGCTGTTTATATGTAGTTGTCCTTCTCATCATCAACGTCATTATTGCTATAATCATCACCAACATCATCATCATTATCATGTTCATCCTCATTGTGATCATCATCATCCGCACCACCACATCAACCCATAAAAAGAGTCCAATAATTTGTGACATGCATAAGTCTCCTTTCAATCAAATTCATTCAATCATTTTCTGCGTGTTTTTCTTTCTTCTCGAATTACCTTCAGTTCATATGCAAATACATATGCACACATACATATGCAAATACATATGCACACATACATATGCAAATACATATGCACACATACATATGCACACATACACATGTACACATACATATGCACACTGCACACATACATATGCCAACAGAGATATGCAATATGCACATATTCACAAGCAGACATACGTACCTATGCACAAATACATAATTCATTATAAGCTGGTCACTGAATTTAAGAAGTAGCGTAAAAGAAAAGTGAACAAGTTGGTAAGTGTTGAATAAATCATTCGATAAACTAATGAGTTGATGACAATAAGTTAAATTGTGCTTAAACACGTTGATAAGTTAACGAATTGATGGTGTTATAAAAGTGTAATGTTCAACCAGTTAATTTTATTTGATTCAATCTCATTTATCTTCATTTAATTAAATTCGTTTTGTATCCTAGGTAAATAACATCAAAGATACAAAAGAACACTAGAGTCAATCGATCAATTAATGAAATGATTGAAGATGAATTAATTGATGCCTGAAACAATCCGACGAGTATAATTTGATGAATGACTGAATTAATATGCGTACAAATTTAATAATTTTGTTTTGATAAACATTATGGCTATAACAAGTGATGAATTAAAATCATACAAAGATAATACCGGGATTTATAGAGAACATAAATACTAGAATATATAGAAAGCATGGATACCACACTATATAAATAGCATGGATACAACACTCTATAAATAGCATGGATACCAGAATATATTAAAAGCATTGATACCATGCTATATAAAAACATGGATATCAGGATATATAGAAAGCATGGGTACCAGAATATATAGAAAGTATAAATACCATAAAATATAGAAAGCATGAATACCAGAAAATATAGAAAACATAAATACCACAATATGTAGAAAGCATGAATATCAGGATATATAGAAAGCATGGATATAGAGATATATATAGAAAACATGGATACCGGGATATATAGAAGCCAAAATACCAAGATATATAGAAAGCATGGATACCGGGATATATAGAAGCCAGAATACCAGGATATATAGAAAGCATGGATATCGGGATGTATAGAAGCCAGAATACCAGGATATATAGAAAACATGGATATCGGGATATATAGAAAGCATGGATACCAGAATATAGACAAAGCATAGATACCGGGATACTCGGATATTTGGGGAGGAAGAATATGGGTGGCGTTCCACTTGGTCACAAATCGAATTTTCTTCACGGCTGAATGAACAAGCGGATAAACAATGATGATGACGAACCGACCACAGTTCACAAGGTGGGATGGATCCATATTCATTGCGTGGCTTCGTTCCACATCATGGAACACAAAAATATTATAAAAAAGTAGGAATTCTATTACAAAACTCCACATTCTTATTATTATTATTATTATTATTGTTATTATTATTATTATTATTATTATTATTATTATTATTATTATTATTATTATTATTATTATTATTATTATTATTATTATTATTATTATTATTATTATTATTATTATTATTATTATTATTATTATTATTATTATTATTATTATTATTATTATTATTATTATTATTATTATTATTATTATTATTATTATTATTATTATTATTATTATTATTATTATTATTATTATTATTATTTATTCTTGTCTTATTATTATTACTATAATTACTATCATTATTTATTGGAGCTATTATTTATTATCATTTGTTTATGATTATCATCATATTTGTTGTAATATTAATTTTAGTATTACTTTTAATTTTTTTACAAGTCTAAACTTTTATTGTATTTATTTTGGATTAACAAATTCTAGTTAATTATACACTTATAAGCTGCTGACAAGTTTGCAAGTTTTTCGCATTTATTAAATTTATCTTATATGTAAAATAATTCGATTTCTACACATCACCCAAATAGTGAAGAATACCTTAAAATTGTACACAATTTATTTTTAAAAATACAATAAAAAATTTTATTTTGCAAAATTCATGTTTCAGATGAAATAAAACTGAAGACATAATAAATATTTTTTTCCAATTTTATCTATTCATTTTCTTACAAATTAAATGCTTTTCATGTTTTTGTATTTAAAAAAATTATATTTCAAGGTTAATTTTGGTTTTTATTGTTTTTGTTATGTTCAAATTTTCATTAAAACTTTAGTTTTTTTATGATGATTCGATTTTTATGTTAAAACAAAAAATTATTCTGTACAAATATAAGATCATTGTATTTCTTATTATAAAGCTTTTATTTTTAATTTCGATATAACACATGTGTATATTTTTAATTAACTTATGCTTTGGTTTGTGGCACAAACACTTATAGGGCCAATTATATCCATTCGTCCTCAAATGTTTCAGGCATAATATTAGCCTATGGTTAACACGCTCGCCCTGCATGGTCAGGTTGTCAGTTCGAAATAAGTTTACGTCAGATGTAAAATTTAGCTTATTTTGATTTGAAGAAACTCCGCGTCGCTAATTGCAAGCCAGTCCCAAGCCTGGATAAAAGAGGAGAGACAGTTAAAAAATCAAACTTTGATCTACGACAGGAAGTACTTATGTGCTTCCTACTCAGCCAATTAAGTTTTAAAACACTTGGTGTAAAGGACTATAAGCTATCATAAAAAAAATTGATTTGAAGAACATAAAAACCAATAATTTAATCAATTGTTTTTAATATCGCATGCATTTATCTATTGATACAAAAAACCGTTTCTCTGTGTTAATTATTTTCTGTTTCAAAGTCATTTTTTGTTTCTATTTAGTACAAAATGTTTTGTTTTTTATCTTTCTAGCTTGATTTTACAGACATTTTTTTTTATTTAAAAATGTGCACTCAACAACCTGTTGGCTTAAACGTTAAATATTTTATGCGCCTGAGTTTAAAAAAAAAGTTACAAAAGCACTTGCATGAAGGAAAAATAGTTTTGAAAAACAATGTTTTTATGCAAGAAATTTTTTTTAAATGTCATGGAAAACCAAAGGAGAAAACGTGTTGGATAGCTGGCTGGAAAAAACGCAGAGAAGTTTCAAAGAAGCAAACAATTAGTCACCATCTCAAATAAAAACTTTACAAGACCTCCAGCCACTTTTCATACCTGTAAATATGTGTGTGTGTGTTCATGTGTGTGTTTGTATGTGTGTTTGTGTTTATGTGTGTGTGTTATATATATACATACATATATGGACTATGGGAAGCTATCAGTTAAACAGAAAACAATAATAATGTTTAAATTTGCTTGCTGAATTTCAACAAATGTCGCTCCCAATTGAGTTACTTCTACTATTTAACTACGAAAAAATTAAATTTAGCAAACGTTATGCAATATCATAATTCTTCCAAATTTAAATTTATTTAAAAAAATTCTAGATTGATGGGGTCAAACTTGTATACAAATTCTGGTAAGCCTGGTAGGTAGTCAACTATGTATTTTCTATCTACATAATTTGCTATGTATGTATGTATGTATGTATGTATTTATGTATGTATGTATGTATGAATGTATGTATGTTACCAATTTCGCGTAACGCTATAAATATATATATATATATATATATATCTTTTTTTTGTATTTGATAAAAACAAAAAAGACCGTCATTTTTGACGGGATACTTCTATTATTTACATAATTAATATACATGATTTCCTATGTATGTGTCTATGTATATATGTATGTATGTATGTATGTATGTATGTATGTATGTATGTATGTATGTGTCTATGTATGTATGTATGTATGTATGTATGTATGTATGTATGTATGTATGTATGTATGTATGTATGTATGTATGTATGTATGTATGTATGTATGTATGTATGTATGTATGTATGTATGTATGTATGTATGTATGTATGTATGTATGTATGTATGTATGTATGTATGTATGTATGTATGTATGTTAGCAATTACGTATAACGCGGTGGCCGTGGTGGTCACCAGTCAGCAGTTGCTAAAATTAGTGCGCGTAGGCATGTAATAAAAGTTATTATGCAATTGTACACTGTCAGTCCTAATTATCAATAAAGGTGGCGCTGCAATAGAAAAAGAATATATAATGAGATTTTTAAGAAACCGTAATTTTTGACGGGCTATTTCTAGCTTCATACATAATCAGATCTATTAATATCAACATCATTTTTATGGCATTTT